>CAUYON010062745.1:0-15785 GCA_963573935.1 Arctocebus calabarensis | reverse complement strand
TACATTGGTGCAATCATAGGGCACAATGTGCTTCATATACAATCAGAAATATTTTGATTGTACTGTTACAGATAGCCTTCATGGCATTTTCTTGATCACTATATAAAGACATTGATACTCTACCTTTAATAAGTTTCACCACTACCCTGTTAAGATGCACCGTAGGTGTGTAATTGCCCTCCCTCCACCCAGCCTCCCCCTCCCCTCCCCTCCCTTTCCCCTTTCCCTGTATTCTTGTGCTATATTGAGATACTTTTCTAAGAAGAATATGGTCCAACTCCATCCATGTAAACATGAAACAGGTAAAATTTCCATCTTTTTAAGGCTGTATAATATTCCATGGTGTACATATACTACAATTTATTAATCCATTCATGGGTCAATGGGCACTTCTGCTTCTTCCATGACTTACCAATTATGAATTGGGCTACAGTAAACATTCTGGTACAAATATCTTTGTCATAATGAGATTTTTGGTCTTCTGTAGGAAGTAGAGGAATTGCAGGATCAAATGGCAGGTCTATTTTTAGATCCCTAAGTGTTCTCCAAACATCTTTCCAAAAGGAATGTACTAGTTTGCATTCCCACCAGCAGTGTAGAAGTGTTCCCTTTTCTCCACATCCACACCAACATCTCTGGTTTGGGGATTTTGTGATGTGGGCTAATCTTACTGGAGTTAGATGAAATCCCAAAGTAGTTTTGATTTGCATTTCTCTGATGATTACAGATAATGAGCATTTTTTCATATGTCTGTAGGCCACGCACCTGTCTTCTTTAGAGAAGTTTCTCTTCAAGTCCCTTGCCCACCCTGAGATGGGATCACTTGTTCTTTTCTTGCTAATACGTTTGAGTTCTCTGTGGATTCTAGTTATTAAACCTTTGTTGGAGACATAACCTGCAAATTTCTTCTCCCATTCTGAGGGCTGTCTGCTTGCTTCACTGTGGTCTTGGCTGTGCAGAAGCTTTTTACTTTGATCAGGTCCCAGTAATGTATTTTTGGTGTTGCTTCAATTGCCCAGGGGATCATCCTCATAAAATATTCACCCAGGCCGATTCCTTCAAGAGTTTTCCCTGAACTTTCTTCTTAACTTTAAATCTTTAATCCAGTGAGAGTCTATCTTAGTTAATGGTGAAAGGTGTGGGTCCAGTTTCAGTCTTCTACAGGTCGCCAGCCAGTTCATCCAGCACCATTGGAATATCCAGCATCCTTTCATGATCAGAACACTTAAGAAAATGGGTATAGAAGGGACATTTCTTAAACTTATAGAGGCCATCTACAACAAATCCACAACCAATATCATATTAAATGGAGTTAAAGTAAAATCATTTCCACTCAGGCCAGGAACCTGGCAACGTTGCCCATTGTCTCCACTGCTTTTTAACATTGTAATGGAAGTCTTAGCCATTGCAAGTAAGCAAGAAAAGGCGATCAAGGGTATCCACATAGCATCAGAAGAGATCAAACTTTCACTCTTAGCAAATGATATGATTGTACACCTCAAAAACACCAGGGATTCTTCTACAAAACTCTTAGAAGTGATCAAGAATACAGCAGTGTCTCAGGTTACAAAATCAACACTCATAAATCTGTAGCCTTTGAATATACCAACATTAGCCATGCTGAAAAAACGGTCAAGGACTCTATTCTGTTCACAGTAGTGCCAAAGAAGATGAAATATTTGGGAGTTTACCTAATGAAGGATGTGAAAGATCTCTATAAAAAGAACTATGAAACTCTAAGAAAAGAAATAGAAGATGTTTTGGAAAAACAAAACATCTGGAAAAACAAATGGCAAAACATACCATGTTCATGGCTGGGAAGAATCAGCATTGTTAAAATGTCCATACTACCCAAAGCAAATATACAATTTTAATGCAATCCCTCTGAAAGCTCCACCATCATACTTTAAAGATCAAGAAAAAATAATACTTCACTTTATACAGAAAAGACCTCAAAAAGCCAAGACATTACTCAGAAATAAAAACAAAGCAGGAGGAATCACACTATCAGACCTCAGACTATACTATAAATTGATAGTGATCAAAACAGTATGGTACTGGCACAAAAACAGAGAGGTAGATTTATGGAACAGAATAGAGAACCAAGAGATGAACCCAGCTACTTACTGTTATTTGATCTTTGATAAGCCAATTAAAAACATTCAATGGGAATGGTGCTGGGACTTCCAATTTTGTGTGGCCTTGGCTGCAGGGCAAAGAGAATTCATAGTATTTGTACATCCTCCTGGAAGTCTCTGGCCATTGCAAACTGTAACATAGTCTCCTTGAGAAAAGTAGGAAACACTTACCCTATCACTTCCACTGATGTGCACATAACATGTACTGCCCTGGTCTTTGATATTTTAGATATTGGTTATCTAACATTTCCTTTGTGGACTCTTTGTTTTCTCTAATTGGGTTTTAAAAATTTATAAATAAATGCTATCTGCATACTTTACACTGTGCAACCATCTGGGTGCTGATAAAACTATTTCATGATAGGCACTTTAGTATTTCTTTTAAAGTTACTAAATAAACAAATAAAAGAAAAAAATATTCAAGATATCATTTAATCATTCATCCATCCAAAACATAATCATTCATTTCTTATGCATCTGTTATGTGTCAACTACTGGCTTAAATGCAGGGGACAAAGAAGTAAACGAGAAAAAATAAAAATCCCTGGCCTAAGTATCTTACTCAGATAGGACAGTCAAGAACATACATACCAGTAATATCATATAGTCAGTGCCGTGCCAGGAAGGTGTGAGAGCAGAATGCCCCCAGTCTCTTCCTGGGAATCTGGATAGGACTGTCAGGAGTTTTCTAGAAGGGCAATATAATACAACTTATTAAGTGTGTCTCCATCCCAGAATTCCTGGGTTTGAAACAGAGAAGGGTGAAATTGGAAAGTAGGAATGGACCAGACTGGAAGTGGCTTAGATGCCACAGTAAGAAGGTAATGCACATCTTATAGGACAATTATTCCTAGAATTTTGAATTTTACGGACCAGTAAATTTCAAAGATGTTTTAAGAAGGCCAAGTTTTTAGTCAGCCAAATTAAATCTTTTTTTCTAACTGACATTTGCAAATATCAGTATTTCATAAAGGGAAACATTTATAAAAATATCAACAAGTAGAAAGTATATAATCCCAGTAAAAAAGCAGTCCTTTAAGTAAGTAAATTTATATCTATGAATAAAAATAACCCCAATGATTACCCTTATTTTACCATTAGCTTTGATATTATTAAAACTTTTATCACAGACTAGTGCTCTTTCCATGAGATTGAATCTGAGAAGCTCAAATGTAGCCAATGAGGAGCCAATGAAGATTTTCAAGTAAGAGAATTACAGAAACTTCCTTCTTCCTAAATAAAAATAACTCTTACCTTCCATGACCTAAATAGAAACATTTTCTATTTGATATAACTGCCTACTTCATTGTCTTAACAATATGAGGCTTGGATGTCAAAGGGGCATTAAGCATGTGGTAACAGCCATAGGGTGGAGTGGTGCAAACCCAAGGGAGATCAGATGTGTTCCCAGGTTCCACACACACTATGAAATCACCTCACTGAAAATAAGGTCATCCAGGAAACCATACCAGACTCCTCAGAGAATGCTATACTTAAAACTATTCTCAGCATCATTTGAACATATAAAAATTTTAATAATTTGTATGCTTAAATCTTGATAACATTTAAGCATCGCCTAAGCCCAGGAGTTGGAGGTTGCTGTGAGCTGTGTGATGCCAAGGCACTCTACAGAGGGCGATAAAGTGAGCCTATGTCTCTACAACAACAAAAAAAAAAAAAAGAAGAAGAAGAAGAAGAATGGGGGAGCTACCCCTCAGTATTAGAAGACAAACTTCAAAATGGAGAGTGTTCTTCTGAAAACTCTTTTGTCTACTTGTATCAGCTGAAGCCCTCCAGCTGCCTAGGCTAATGGGCTGATTGTGGAGTTGTTAGGCCCAGGCCAGTAAACATTAGGAGGTCACTTACCACTGTCAGCCCCAGCCAGCAATTCCCAAACCTGCCTGGCTGTGGAGTCCTGGGTCCAGACCTCCAAGGACCAGGGCAACCGGAGCAGATCCCCAAAGGCAATGGCAGGCAGGTGGCTCCGTCACCAACCCGGACACACGTGCTCTGGCACGTGCACTTCCCGCTTGCAGCTGCCGCCTCCTTCCCTTACTGCCCAGGGGTGCTTACCCTGCATTTTCACCGGTTCACCCTGTCCTTCCCTGCTTCACCCTGTCCTTCCCTCCTGATTGGAAAAGCTTGTCTGAATCCCACTACCAGATCTGACACCGTGTAAGTGCTTAGTAGATGTTGTTCAAATGAATTAAGGGAAAGAAGTAGGAAAAGGAATTCCGTATTTGCATGCTTAGGGGAGAACTATGGTTAAAATTTGGCCTTTTTACCGGGCTTTTAAAATTTTATTTATATATTTATTTTGCAGTTTTGGGCCGGGGCTAGGTTTGAACCCTCCACCTCCAGCATATGGGGCCGGCACCCTACTACTTGGAGAAACAGGCACCACCCTTACCAGGCTTTTTAAAACAGTTTTTATATATTTGAAAATTGTATCTATATAATCTCTTCCATTAGCATAATTTCATGAGTATTCTTTACCACTCAAACATTTTTCACATTTCTCAATACTTATTTTATTATTATTATTATTTTTGAGACAGTCTCACTGTGTCACCTTTGGTAGAGTACCATGGTGTCACAGCTCAAAGCAACCTCTAACTCTTGTGCTTAAGCGATTTTCTTGCCTCAGCCTCCCAAGTACCTGGGACTATAGGCACCAGCCACTGGCTATTTGTTGTTGTTGTTGTTGCAGTTGTCTTTGTTGTTTTAGCTGGCCCCGAACCCTCCAGCCTCTGTGTATGTGGCTGGCACTGTAACCACTGGCTACGGGCACCAAGCCAATACTTACATCTTGTTACATCATATTTAGTTAATGGATCTCCATTGACATTTAGGGCTTTAAAAAATATTTGGGTTGGCTCAGCGCCTGTGGCTCAATGGGCTAAGGTGCCAGCCATGTACACCTGAGCTGGCGGGTTCGAATCCAGCCTGGGCCGGCCAAACAACAATGGTGGCGGCAACCAAAAAATGGCCGGGCGTTGTGGTGGACGCCTGTAGTCCCAGCTACTTGGGAGGTGGAGGCAAGAGACTCGCTTGAACCCAGGAATTGGAGGTTGCTGTGAGCTATGATGCCACAGCACTCTATCCAGGGTGACAGCTTGAGGCTCTGTCTCAGAAAAAAAAAAAAAAAATTGGGGTTTTTTAGATGATGTTATATTGAATTTATGCATACATTTATACACTGCTTTTTTTTTTGAGACAGCCTCCAACTGTCGCCCTGGGTAGAGTGCTGTGGCATCACAGCTCACAGTGTTGTGCCCATCACATAATCCCCAAAGACCACCAGGGAGACAAACTCGATGCAAAAGCAAAAGAGTCTTTATTCAAGCTCTAGCCTGGGCTCTCAGTTTACCCGTCACAACGGGAGTGTGCTGAGGACCCTGACTCCTGGGTTGCTGGGGGTTTTATTGCTGTTACTAGCGGGGTAGGGGATTTCCAGGCTGTGATGAGTATGATTGGCTACTTTAGATACTTTTTACGCCTATTAATTGGTCTTGGATCAGACAGTTATTTTTCGGCTCGGGCTGCTATCTTGCGGGCGGGGTGAGCACCCTGCTTGGCCTTGATAGACCGAAGCACCAGTTGCTATCTTGTGGGTAGGGTAAGCACCCTGCTTGGCCTTGATAGACTGAAGTGCCAGCTGCTATCTACAAAATGGAGTTACTCTTGCTCTTTCAACAGCAACCTCCAACTCCTGCTTAAACGATTCTCCTACCCCAGCCTCCCAAGTAGCTGGGACCACGGCACTCAGCACAACGCCTGGCTATTCTTTGGTTGTAGTTGTCATTGTTGTATACAGACCTGGGCTGGATTCAAACCCTCCAGCTCTGGCTCTAGCTGCTTGAGCTACAGGCACCAAGCCCACTGCTAGTATGTGGCTGGCCCTAGCTGCTTGAGCTACAGGCGCCAAGCCCACTGCTAGATCTTTCCTAGAAAGGAATTAAGGTATTGGTATTGGTAGTCAGTGCGTGTGAACTTCGAGAATGGCTGTCCTATAGCCAGCTAGCTCTCCAGAGGGACGGTGCCACTACACGCACCTTTGGCTGTGGTGTGCATTTCTTATTTCCTAGAAATGAAATTTCTAGATCAAAGAGTCAGATCTAGGATCTTTGTATGTTGCTTTTCGATTTGTTTGAGCTGATCAGTGAGGGTTTTAACCTTGCTTGTTCTCTTGTTGGCAAGGATCTTTTCCTACACTAACACTATCATTTGGCTTTTAGTTTTGTGTCTACCTTTGTGTGTGCATAGCAAGTTTTTTATTTTTATTTTACTCTATCTCTGTGTGTGCTTCTTTTTTTAGAGACAGAGTGAGTGCCGTAGTGTCACAGCTCATAGCAACCCCCAGCTCGTGAGCCTAGGTGATTCTCTTGCCTCAGCCTCCGGAGTAGCTGGGACTATAGGTGCCCACCACAATGCCCGGCTATTTTTTTGTTGCAGTTTATCCAGGGCCGGGTTCAAACCCGCCACCCTTGGTATATGGGGCTGACGCTCTACTCCCTGAGCCGCAGGTGCCGCCCTCTGTGTGCTTCTGATGAGGGAGCCTTGGCTACATTTATGAGCTGATGGGAAAGTAAAGCTGAAGCTGGGAGGAGGGGCAAGTTGGGGACTGAGATTCTAGGGGCCACAGGAGGTGGGAGGGAGGGGCCTGGGAGGACACTTCATGAACTGGCTTTAATCCTGTTAGGGAGAGAGGATGTGAATGCAGAGCACAGCTCCAGCTTCCTGGTGCAGGCCTCGCCCCCTGCGTCCTCCCTTGTTCCTGGGAGGTAACAGGTGTTAATACTCCAGTTGGCAGACTCTGGGGTGAAGGGAAGGAAAGGGCCTTGTTCAGGGTCAGTCTGCGGATGAGTGTCAGGGCTGGATTCAAAGTTGACTGCCCACGCCTTTGGCATGCCATCGAGAAGCAGCACCTCTTTACTCTGGTTCTTAGTGAGCACGTGTTCTCTCCTATCCTGTGTGCTGCCTTTGTCTTCCCAGTGGGTGCAAGAGCTTTTACCCTGAGTTGACCACAGGACTAGAGAAGCCCCCTTCTTTCCAGGCCAGTGACCACACCCTGTGCAGGCATTTTCACCCACAGTGGCCTCTGGTCATGCCCATGCAGACCTGAGCTGGAAAACAGGAGCTGGGTGGGAGATGGGAAGAGTGGCTGGTCTGCACATTCTCTGGAAAGGCTTGATTTGAAGGGGCAGAAGTCACTGTGCTAGATATAGGTACAAAGCCCAAGGAGAGTCCTGCCCTCCCATAGTCTTGCCCTTCATTTGCTTCTTCCCACAGGTCTCCACACCAACCCCTTGAGTTGGGAGTGAGCTTCTACCAGGTGCCAGGAACTTAGTCACGTCATCTTATTTGATTCTCTCAGCCATCCTGCACTGTTGTTCCCATTTTACAGATAAAGAAACTGAGACTTGGCTTCAAGCATCTTTTTTCTGACTCTCTTGCCCAGGATAGAGTGCCATCGTATTATCATAATTCACAGCAACTCAAACTCCTGGCTCAAGCAAACCTCATACCTCAGTCTACCAAATAGCTGGGACTATAGGTGCTGCCACCATACCCACCTAATATTTATTTATTTTTTTTTTTTGGTAGAGACAGAGTCTCACTTTATCACTCTCGGTAGAATGCCGTGGCATCACACAGCTCACAGCAACCTCCAACTCCTGGGTTTAGGCGATTCTTTTGCCTCAGCGTCCCAAGTAGCTGGGACCACAAGCACCCACCATAATGACTGGCTATTTTTTTGTTTTGCAGTTCAGCCAAGGCCGGGTTTGAACCCACCACCTTCAGTATATGGGGCCGGTGCCATACTTGATGAGCCACAGGCTCCGCCCTAATATTTCTATTTTTATTATTTATTTACTTTTTGAGACAGAATCTCACTATGTTGCCCTTGGTAGAGTGCCGTGGCCTCACAGCTCACAGCAACCTCAAACTCTTGTGCTTAAGTGATACTCTTGCCTCAGCCTCCCAAGTAGCTGGGACTACAGGTGCCTACCACAACACCCAACTTTTTTTTTTTTTTTGGTTATAGTTGCCATTGTTGTTTGGCAGGCCCGGGCTGGGTTTGAATCCGCCAGCCCCAGTATATGTGGTTGTCACCCTAGCTGCTGAGCTATAGAGCCGAACCTGATTTTTCTATTTTTAGTACAGATGGGTCTCACTCGTGCTCAGACTGGTCTCAAACTCCTGAGCTCAAAGGATTCTCTCACATCAGCCTTGCAGAGTGCTGGGATTACAGGTATGAGCCACCACACCTGCCCAAGCACCTCTTGATTGAGTGAGCTTGAACCTCAGCCCCAGTGCAGTCCCAAGTGAACCCAGCTGATTTCTTTCACCTGGCAAAAGGTATCTGAACCCACAGCTTTGCCTCTTCCCAGCTGTTCCTTGGTTTCTTCAGCTCTCAAATAGTGAAGATGTTACTAGGATTACACAAGTTACTCCATGAAAACCACTTTGACCAGTGGCTGCTCATGTCAGCCTTCAGAAAATGCACGCCATTGTCATTATTAAACCACATAGCTTCAGGCCTGACAATGAGCTTTTAATAAATGTTAACTCAACAGGGGAAAGGACTTCTCACCTTGTCGGCAGTACAAGCATCACAAACAGAAACTACACTCCCTGGATTAGAGAGGACAGGCATGTGGCCCTCCCTACCTGCTGTCTGAAAGAGGAGAGGAGGGGGAGGAGATGTGCCTGACCTTGGAGAGAACAGGTTAGGGGTTTGTATCTAATGCCTTAAATTTCTTTTGACTCAGGGGCCTCGTTTTGTTATATCCAAAGTGAGTGGAATAAAGAAAGTCCAGCACACTGAGTCCAAATTAAGCAAGGGTCCTTTATTGATCCCCTGGGCCAAGAGCAGGCTCAGGCGTCAAAATCGCTCCATCCCTAGAAGCAGGGGTGGAAACCTTTTATAAGGGACTTTCGCTAGGGGAGGGGGAGTCCTTAATGCAAGCTGTTTTGACAAGAGCCAACACCTGGTAAGGGGAGTCCTTATAAGGGGGAGCTGGGGTTTTGCAGTTATTACTAAGGCTCTGTCAGCTGAGCTTCCTGTCTTAAAGGGGGAGGTGTTGAAAGCCCCTGGCAAGATGGAGTTGGGGCATAACAGTTTCTAGGAACCAGCCTTATGGAATTAAGAATGTACTCAAAGAAGTAAGTGCTAAGATGTAAGTGATGTTCACATGGTGGTGTTTATGCCCGTAAAAGCCAAAGATGGAAACCACATTGCTAGTGGTCAGGGTGGGATAAAGCGTAGCCCTGGAAATTAGGGTGTGGAGCTGCATTCATTGCCCTGATACAAAGGGCACTGTGCATACTGTGCACAGCTTTAGGTGAGGTATCATTTACACACCACTGCATTACCTACATTAGCAAATGTATACAGTTGTACAACCATCTAGTTATAGAGTCCAGGGCTCAGCATGTTTTTTTTTTTTCCTAGAAAAGGTACTTTGGAGTTTTCTGTGTGGGGGGGGTTTGTTTGTTTTTTGTTTGTTTGTTTGAGACAGAGTCTCACTCTGTTGCCCAGGATAGAGTGCTGTGGCATCATAGCTCACAGCAACCTCAAACCCCCGGGCTCAAGTGATCCTCCTCCCTCAGCCTCCCTAGTAGCTAGAACTACAGGCACCCATCAGAATGCCCAGGTACTTTTCTATTTTTAGTAGAGACAGGGTCTTGCTCTTGCTTAGGCTGGTCTCCAACTCATGAGCTTAATCAATCCTCCTGCCTCAGCCTCCCAGAATGCTAGGATCACAGGGGTGAGCCACTGCACTGGGCCCCCAGCTTATTTATTTATTTATTTTGTAGAGACAGAGTCTCACTTTATCGCCCTCGGTAGAGTGCCGTGGCATCACAGCTCACAGCAACCTCCAACTCCTGGGATTAGGCGATTCTCTTGCCTCAGCCTCCCGAGTAACTGGAACTATAGGTGCCCGCCACAACGCCCAGCTATTTTTCTGTTTTGCAGTTTAGGTAAGGTTTGAACCTGCCACCTTTGGTATATGGGGCCAGCACCCTACTCGATGAGCCACAGGCGCTGCCCACCCAGCTTATTTTTTAAGTGAAAAATAAAATGAAGTATAGAACAGTATGTGTAAAAGAATCTCCTTTTGTGTGTCTGCCTGTATACGACTCTGTGTGAACACAGTGTAAATGTGGTGTGAACGTTATCCTGTGAGGGCAGAGGCATTAGGAAAGGACTGGAAAGAATAAGATGCCAAAACACCAACAGGGGTACTTTCTGCACAGATCACGAGAATGCTGACCATGTCATGTGCCTCTGCAAAGCAGGGAGTATCACTGCAGGGCGGTGACTAGAAACTCCCCAGACACTCCCCATTCCACACATACAACCCCGCCATTAATGCTGGGCTCGCCAGGGTCCTGCCTCGGGCTCCATGCTCTTGTACACCCACTGTGCAAACACAGAGCTCAAAGCTGTGAGGCAGAACTGAAGTCACCTGTAATTCTTACAACCAGGAATCAAACCCTGATAAATTCTTGGCAAGTTGCTCCTCTTGCATATTATGATGAAGAGTTTCCGGGGGAAGAAGGAATATAGGGACATTTCGGAGGAAGGAAGAACGTCTCCCAGATGCTTGGAATTCCCAAAGCCTGGTGGGTGGGGCAATAGGAAATCGATTTTTCTTTCCAGTGTTTGTGATCATTTTCAAGGCATTGAGAGTGTCCACATGCTGCTGTCACTCACTTATGGATGCTACCTGTGGCCAGGTCCTCCCTAATTTTGATGTCATTTGCAATGTGAGGTGGGGTGGGTGCATCTGGCTCTGCTCCCAGTATACTCAGGGTCAAAGTCATTGCTCCTTCCCAATAGCCCTACCACCACCTGCTGGGGTCCCCAAGGCCCTATGCCAGGGGCCCATCTGTGGGTGATGTTTATGCCCCCATTCTCTTAGAAGGTGACCACAAGCTCTGCCTCATGCCAGCATGTGCAGCCCTGGAACCTGACCCACCACCGCAGTGAGAAGCTGGGCTGGAAGCCAGTGACCCCCTGAAGGTGGCCTCTTTGCTTACCTGGGCAGGGTAGACCTTCAAAGGAAAGGGTATCTGAGACTCGGGCGCAGACATGCCTGATTCTACCTCCAAAGTCACCTTTCTTCTCTGTGCCTCAGTTTTCTCATTTGTGAAGTGGGGCCATCATGGGGGACGGTTAAAGAGGGAACGGTACTTGGCAGGTGGCTGACTCAGAGTGGGTACCCGGTAAGGGCCACTCTTCTTACTATGGTTGAGAGGTTCCTGAAGGGGTTGGTGGAGGGACATATAGGGAAGCCTGAGGGGCTGGGCATGGGGGGCAGTCCTGCTGCTGGTTTAGAAGGTATAGTGGGGAGGGGGCTTAAGGGTAATGTGCCCACAGAGCCTCAGCATATGTGGGGTGGGGACCTAGTAGGGGCTGCCACAGTTGTCTCTTGTGGTTTCGTGGTTTAGTGCCCCAAAGCAACTACACCTTAGAGATCTGTAAGACAGGCCAGGTGTGGTGGCTCATGCCTGTAACCCTGACACTCGGGAAGGCCTAAGTAGGTGAATCATCTGAGCTGCAGGGCTTGAGAACAGCCTGAGTAAGATCGAGACTGTCTCTACTAAAACAGAAAAAATGAGTGGGTGTTGTGACAGGTGCCTGTAAGTAACAGTTCAAGCTACTCAGGAGGTTGGGGGAGGACAGGCGTTTGAGGTTGCTGTGAGCAATAGTGATACCACCAATCTCTTTACCCAGGGTGACAGAGTGAGATTCTGTCTCAAAAAAGAGGCTCGGCGCCTGTGGCTCAGCAGGCTAAGGCGCCAGCCACGTACACCTGAGCTGGCGGGTTCAAATCCAGCCCGGGCCCGCCAAACAACAATGACGGCTACAACCCCCAAAATGGCCGGGCGTTGTGGCGGGCGCCTGTAGTCCCAGCTACTTGGGAGGTGGAGGCAAGAGACTCGCTTGAGCCCAGGGGTTGGAGGTTGCTGTGAGCTGTGATGTTACAGCACTCTATCCAGGGTGACAGCTTGAGGCTCTGTCTCAAAAAAAACAAAACAAAATCAAAACAAAGATCTCTAAGACATAAGTCATGCTGTCATACTCTCCTGCTCAAAATCATCTCAGTCAGAAAGGCAAGTCCTACAGTGGCCCTCCAGGGTCCCCACAGCCTGGCTGCCTCTGTTGGTACCCTCCTCATATGTTTCTGGAATCTCTAAGCAGCAAGTGACAAAGACGGAGGACTTGTCCACACCCAGCCACCGCGCCACTGTGGGAGGTCCTGTGTGTGCCTGTGCTCATGCCCAGAGGGAATGTCTGGGAGCCTAGATTCATGGTAACTTACCACTCCTTTGAGCACAAAACCCAAGGAGGAGCTTGGCACTGTGGCTGAGGATTCCTTTAGCCCAGGTGTTCGAGGCTGCAGTGAGCTGTGATACCACTACTGCACCTCAGCCTGGACAACAGAGAAAGGTCCTGTCTCTTAAAAATAATAATAATAGGCTTGGCGCCTGTGGCTCAGCAGGCTAAGGCGCCAGCCACGTACACCTGAGCTGGCGGGTTCGAGTCCAGCCCGAGCCCGCCAAACAACAATGACGGTGGTAACTAAAAAATGACCGGGCGTTGTGGCGGGTGCCTGTAGTCCCAGCTACTTAGGAGACGGAGGCAGGAGACTTGCTTGAGCCCAGGAATTGGAGGTTACTGTGAGCTGTGATGCCATAGCACTCTACCAAGGGTGACAGCTTGAGGCTCTGTCTAAAAAAAAAATAAATAATAATAATAATAATAATTAATTTTTAAAAATAACGAAGGGGGCAGGTGTGGTGGCTCACACTTGTAATCCCAGCATTCTGGGAGGCTGAGGCTGGCAGGTAGCCTGAGCTCATGAGTTTGAGACCAGCCTGGGCTAGAGCAAGACCCCGCCTCTAAGAATAGCCAGGTGTGTGGCGCAGACCTGTAATCCCAGCTACTCGGGAGGCTGAGGCAAGAGAATCGCTTGAGCCCAGGAGCCTGAGATTGCTGTGAACTATGACACCACTGCACTCTAGCAGGGGTGACAAAGTGAACTCTGTCTCAAAAAAAAAAAAATGAAGAAAGACCTTGTCTCCATTGAGACTCTGTCTCCAGGGAAAAAAAGGCCCAGCACAGTGGTTCACACCTGTAATTCTAGCACTCTGGGAGGCCAAGGAAGGCCAAGCTCAGGAGTTGGAGACCAGCCTGAGGAAAAGCAAGACCTTGTCTCTAAAAATAGCCAGGCATTGTAGAGGGAGCCTGTAGTCTCAACTACTCCTGAGGCTGAACTGAGGGTACAAAATAAAGCCACATGCTTCTACCTTTTCATGTTAAAGTACCTGAGAACAGTGTCAGTCCAAAGAACACTTTCTTCCTCCCCTGAAGCCATCCCACTCTCCTAAGGGAGCTGAACCAAAGGCCTGGCTGGCTGGGGCTGGTTTCTCAAGGGCAGGGTGAAATCAAGAAATGCCTCCCCTGTTGTGTTTTGTTTGGAGACAAGCTCTTTCTCTCTTTCTTTCTGAGACTCTCTCATTTTGTTGCCCTGGGTAGAGAGTCATAGCTCACAGCAACCTCAAGTGAGCCTCCTGCCTCAGTTCAGGTTGCCAGTTCTGTTTTGACTTTCGTTTTGGTATTTTGGGGGAGGTTATGGGCAAGTCTTTTTTCAAGTAGAAAAATTTATTCTTCTTTGATGGCTTCTGGATTTTATTTATTTATTTTGAGACAGAGCCTCAAGCTGTCACCCTGGATAGAGTGCTGTAGCATCGCAGCTCACAGCTCACACCTCTAATTCCCGGGCTCAAGCGAGTCTCCTGCCTCTGCCTCCCAGGTAGCTGGGACTACAGGCACCCGCCACAACGCCCAGCTATTTTTTGGTTTCACCACCATTGTTGTTTGGCGGGCCCAGGCTGGATTCGAACCCACCAGCTCAGGTGTACGTGACTGGTGCCTTAGCCCGTTGAGCCACAGGCGCCGAGCCAGCTTCTGGATTTTAGACATAATTAGGAAAACCTTCCCCAACACCAAAGTTATAAAGGATTCACCCTCGCTTTGTTATATATTTTAATATCTAAAGAGTCAGCCAGTCCTTTTTTGTTTGCTCTTCCTTCCTTTCGGTGCTTGCTTGTTTATTTTTCTAAATGGATTGTAGAATCAAGTTATCTAATTCCACCATCACATACAGTTTATAAATTGACTTAGAGAAAACGGACGTCTTTATGAGGCCGCATCTTTTATCCTGAAGCAGGGTATGTCTTTTTCATTTGTTCAAGATGACTTTGCACTTTTGGGAGGATTTTAGAATGTTGCTAACACAGATTTTGAACAGCTTTTGTGAAATTTAACCCTAAGTATGGTGACCTTTGTAAGCGGAGTCTTCTCTTTCACTGTCTTCTAACTGCTTGTTTTTTCTTGGGATGTAAGTGTGCGTGTGTGCGAGGGTCCTATCGTCTCCCAGTGCACTTGTACTGTTTGTATTTTGCAAGTTTCCCTTGACTTTTCCAGGTGTGTGATATTATTACCTTATGAAAATGGCAGTAGCTTTATTGCTATTCGATTTTTATACCTTCAATTTCTTTCTCTTGTCAAATTGCTTTGAGTGGACACATTCATTATAATAATGGTGATGGGGGCAGTGTTTTTGTCTTTTCCCAGGAAAGCCCTCATACGCTTTCCTGGGTGTGAAGTTGGCTTCTGGCTTTTGTGTTGATCTGTATGATTTTGTTCAGGAAATGGCCATTGATGTTCTTTTAGTGTCACTGGGGGTAACCGTACAATTTTTCTCCTTAGAGCTGTTACTGTAATGGATTGTATCCATGTTTTCCTAATACTGAATCATCCTTGCCTTCTTGGAGTAAAACCGATTGATTTGGATATTTTATTTTAATGTGTTGCTGATTTTTTTTTTTTTAGAGACAGAGTTTTACTTTGTCGCCCTCAGGAGAGTGCTGTGGCGTCACAGCTCACAGCAACTTCCAGCTCTTGGGCTTAGGTGATTCTCTTGCCTCAGCTCCTGAGTAGCTGGGACTACACGTGTCCACCACAATGCCTGGCTTTTTTTTTTTTTTTTTTGTAGAGACGGAGTCTCGCTTTATCGCCCTCAGTAGAGTGCCGTGGCGTCACACAGCTCACAGCAATCTCCAACCTCTTGCCTCAGCCTCCCAAGTAGCTGGGACTACAGGTGATGCCCTGCTATTTTTTGTTGCAAGTTTGGTGGGGGCTGGGTTCAAACCCACCACCCTCGGTATATGGAGCTGGTGCCCAACTCACCGATCCACAGGTGATACCCCTGTACCCATGTGCTGCTGTATTCTATTTGCATATATTTATATATATACATACATATTTTATTTTTTTTTTAAGATAGAGCCTCAAGCTGTAGCTCTGGGTAGAGTGCTGTGGCATCAGAGTTGATAGCAACCTCCAATTACTGGGCTCAAGTGAGTCTCCTGCCTCCACCTCCCAAGTAGCTGGGACCACAGGCGCCCACCACAACGCCCAGCCATTTTTTGGTTGCAGCCGTCATTGTTGTTTGGCGGGCCCGGGCTGGATTCGAACCCGCCAGCTTAGGTGTACGTGGCTGGCACCTTAGCCGCTTGAGCCACAGGCACCAAGCCTATTTGCTCATATTTTATTTAGGACTGTTT
>CAUYON010062744.1:0-22480 GCA_963573935.1 Arctocebus calabarensis | reverse complement strand
GGACCTACCTGGTCACAGGTATTTTTTGGAATTCCCTGACTTAACTTTCACACTTACTTTGGCCTCCTTCATTGTCCTGGGTGATTCTTCACTCTACATCTCAGGGGCATTTCTTATCCCCTGGGGTAGCTCACTGGGTGTCCCTCTCTGGCTCACCTGCCATTAAGTATACATGGTCCTAGAAATGGATTGCTGTAGCGCCCCAACTCCAATTAGAAGACACCCCTGTGCCCTGAGTCTGAGGGCCCACACTAGTCAAGGTAACCCCTCCCCCAACTCTTCCAGCATCTCCACCAGGGACAGTGGGTTCAGAATTTCTACAAATGTGGAGGGGAGAAAATAGATCTTATGTCATATGCCTTGAAAATGATTCCCTATTTTTGAGACATTACTGCAGAATTATGTGATTTATTGGTTTTCCTTTAAGGAAGGAGAAAACTTAAAAAATAAAGTTATGTCGGCTCGGCGTCTATGGCTCAACGGGCTAGGGTGCCAACCACGTACACCTGAGCTCGCGGGTTTGAATCCAGCCTGGACCTGCCAAACAACAATGGTGGCTGCAACCAAAAAATGGACGGGCATTGTGGCGGGTGCCTGTAGTCCCAGCTACTTGGGAGGTGGAGGCAAGAGACTCACTTGAGCCCAGGAATTGGAGGTTGCTGTGAGCTGTGATGCCACAGCACTCTATCCAGGGTGACAGCTTGAGGTTCTGTCTCAAAAATAAATAAATAAATAAAGTTATGTCTTCTTGTTGACATTTTTCCCTGGGACAGCTGGACTCGAGTTAGCAGTGGGACTGCATGACTTCTTGGGGGTCCTGCATGCTCTTACATTTCACATGGGAGATTCTTTGCTTTGGACTCTCCAGAACCACAAGATGAGTGTTTGGCCAACTCAGGCCTGGGGTGGTGGAAGGAGGGAGGAAAGAGTTATGTTCATAATGTAGAAAGTTTCATAAGCCTGGGAGACCAGTGGAAAAGAGAAGTCTCCAGAATCAAGGAAAAGAAGGAGGGAGAGATGCTTCCCTTGTCCTCTCCTCTCCTGTTCTCTTCTCCTCTCCTCTCCTCTCCTCTCCTCTCCTCTCCTCTCCTCTCCTCTCATCTCCTCTCCTCTCCTCTCCTCTCCTTTCCTCTTTTCTCTCTCCTCTCCTCCCTCCCCTTTCCTCGCCTCTCCTCCCCTCCTCTTCCCTCTCCTCTTCTCCTCTACTACCTCCCCACCGCACCCTCCCCTCCCATCCTGTCTTCTCTTCTCTCCTCTTCTCTTTTTTTTGTGGGAAGAAAAACGTTTGCAGAATGAGAGACCAGGGTGAATAGTGTGCACAGACTGGACCCAGGGGTGTTCCAAAGAGAGGGACTTCATGCTGCAGGCCAGGGAAGGGAACCTGCTTGTGATCAGCTCACCCTGCTCCTCCTTCTCTCCCTTTCCTTTGTACACATCTGTGTGGGGCTCCTCAATCCAGGGTAAAGCACACAGATGTACCATCCCTGGGGGATCCTTATCAATACACCAAAAAAGGAAGGAGCACAGAAGAGCCCAGACAGGGTAAAGTCATCAACATCATCCCTGGAGGAGCATCATCAGGTGTGTTGGCTAAACACTTTGAACTCCTGATGGGCAGTTAGATTAGGGAAAGTGGTTTGTCCACCCTACAGAGAAAAACAGATTTTCCCCTCCCCCTTTCTAAGTGCACCATTGGCCTTGTTGATAACTCACTACCCTATGTTCCCAATTACCCAGCAATTTCCTGTTACCCAATATTCCTGGGGGCTTGGGATTCTTTTAATCTCATTTTGAATTTTGCATGTACCCTTTGTCTTAGAGGTCAATAAAAGTTTTCTGAGGAGTCAGAGGCTGCTGCCCTGCCTTCATCTGCCACTTGGGGTGTGAGTCAATGAATGCCTCCCTGGGCTACTCAGACTTTATATTCAAGTATGAAGTATTGTTATTTTGCTTGTGTTGCTTCCCTGTTTGACCCCCTACTCAGGTTCTCCAGGGAACCCCAACACACATTTTGCCTATTGATCAACCCTTCTTCCCTCTTCCGTTTTAGGATGACACATGAGAGTGCTATGGTCTCAATATCTGGGTCCCAAAATTCTTATATTGAAGTACTAAAACCAAAGGTGATGGTAATAGAAGGTCGGACCTTGAGAAATGATTTACTTATAAGGGCAGACGCTAAAATGGTCAGTGTTGACCATCGCACAGAAACAAAAAGTGGCAGGACCAAGAGGCCCTTGGCAGGGAGATATTCCCTGTCATAATTCCATGTCCCAATCCTTTGGGAAGAAGCATGAGGACAATGGGAAGGGCCCTGGAATGAGACCCTGAATGGAAAGCCCATGGAGAGCTGCTTCTAGCATGTGAGGACACAGAGGGGAAGGGGACACAGCTATGAGTCAGGAAAGGGGCCTCTCCAGGGGGCTGAAGAGCTGGTTCCTCTTGAACCTTTCAGCCTCCAGAACTGGGAGAGAAGACATTTCTGTTCCTGATAAGCCACCTAGGTCATGGTATTTTGTTATAGCCCAGTGAATGAGCTGAGACATGGGCTACAAGGATCTCACAGGAAGTCACACACATTTTGTCATTTATTTTAAATAATTTTATTTCAGGGTAGAGGAAATGTTTCCACATAAAATAATAATGCTTTCTCTTTAAGTTAAATACAGGATGAAATATGGGCGTCGGTACAGTATACATATATAACTAGAAAAATCATATTTTTTAATTTCGACATTTCAACCAAACATTTTAGCTTTTTGCCACCAGGTGGAATTATTAATTTTTCTGACAAGCTCAATGTTTTCACAGTTCCAGCGGCCCTTGGTATCTGAAAAGAAAGAAAAACCCACTGAGTTTCTCTGTCAGGCCCTGACTCAGATGGCTCAGTCAAGAGGTGGTTGATTCAGGAGGTGGCTGAGGTGATCAGACTCAGTGCAAGCTGAATCCCTGTGAGGAGATCAACAGAGTGAGCCTCAGCTGCCTGAAGAGGACAGTGAGAGTCATGGATGAGATGGAAACCTCCCTGAACTCACAGTTAGCCTGAGGGCCACGATCTAGGGACCTCGTCCCCACCCACCCAGGACCTGGTGGTATCAGCCACAGACCTCCTTGTCTGCAGCACAGGGCTTTACACAACTCCTGGTGAGGGATGTGCACAGTTACAATTATCACAACTAGAAGCAGACAGCTGCTGGGGGGAGAGGGCGTTTGCAATGAGATGTGTGCCCTCTAATAAATCCATGTCCCAGTCTGCTAGGGAGGAGGGGTAGGCTATGTGTGAGCCCTGGGTGTGAGAGCCAGCATGAACCTCAGACCACACCCATGTCCAGCTCCACTTCTTGCTGATGAGTAGAGGATGGGCCACAGGGCTGAGATTCAACTAAGGCCACATGGCCTACTACTGACAACCCTAGTGTAGGACCCAGGCCTCAGGCCATTTCTGTACTGTTTGTAGGAGGAAAGGAAGAATTCAATGGAACCATTGACAGTCACTGAGGCTGAGAGTCACCCTGGCCAGGACAAGCATAATGTTTTAGACACAGTACAAGTATTCTTTCAAAGAAGATCAGCAATGAAAGCAAAAAAATGAGATTACAAATGGAACTGGCAATGAGTGAGCAGGGACCACAGTTGAGGCTCAACTCATTGTCCCCAATTGCCTGAAAATGATTCCCTCCCAGTTACTACTGAAGGGATTACGAGGTACATTTTCCATGTCTATGCAATGAAAACTCCAATAGAGTATTTAGAGTTTGGAGAAATGTGGAGAAGGAGAGAAAATGATGGAAAATTGGGATAGTCCCTTGAGTGTCTCTAAACCATGGTGCCCTATCATAACCACCTGCTAAGACTTTCATTACAATGAAGGCCTTGAACTCTGTCACCTCCCTATTCTTTTCCTTTCTCCCTCTTCTTTTTCTTTCAAAGTATTTTCTCAGAAAAGATTCATGATTTGTTATTTTTTTCCAGTATTATGGGTGGCATAAACAGGTGTATAGATACAATCATTTCCTAAGTTTTCCTTTTGGTTTATTGGTCTATTCTCTTCAGGGAAAGAGACCTAAGTGTTCTCTTTGGGGATCTCACTGAGTAAAATTACTTGAGTACAAGTACAATTTTCAAATTGTAGTGCAGATAATATTCATGACTATAGCATAAATGTGAGCAATGTAAACTTTAGAATTTATTTCAAATACTTCAAAAAAATGCTAAATTTTGCACTGCATAATAGAAAGAGACATTGTTTTCTGTACACAGAATTTCACTGTCATTATTATTTCTTATTTGATCTTTTATTCAAAGCAGCTTGTGTAAATGTGCTTCATGTAGCGAAGCTATAGTGTCACCATTTGTCCAGTTGTTTTTCTTCCCCACTTATTCCATGCTACACAAATGGGACTTTGAAGAGGAAATACAATCCCATCAATGGGGATGAGTGTCCAGCCTTTTCTGTGAAGGAGCCACACACTTGGGGCATATCCATGTCCATAACCTGAGATCACAGTAGACCACCGGTCCTTTACTTCTTCAGCAGCTATTTGGAAAGACTCAACCCATGTTCCTGCTTTGCTCTCACATCAGACTCCACAGTCCTCACTGATTGTGACCAAATGTGGAGATTTCTCCACCACCAAGCAATCCATCACATCATCAAGGGACACAGTCTGGGTGCCCTCTGATTCACTTCTGACACACAGGGGTGTCTAACTTGAGGCATGCAGGTTATTTGAGTCTCATTTTCTTATCTGTACCATGAAATGTATGCACAGCTTTCTTTTTAGCTCAGAAAATTTTGGGTTGCATTTGTGTATTTACTGTATAGCCCCACAGACAGCAGAAAAGAAATAAAATTTGGGCACCTCTAAGGGAAGGCTCAGTCCTCAATGTGCCCTCCACATTAGACACCATTCACAAAACCCAGCCTTCAGAACTTCTGACTGACTTACTTCAACTGCAGTTCTGCAACCCTGCCTGTTTGGTTTGGATGAATTTGCTAGAGTACATCAGAGAACTCAAGGAAACACTTTTCTTTTATTAGAAAAGATATTATAAAGAATATGGATAAAGAATGCACAGGCCAGGGACAGGGAATGGCCCTGAGCTCCAACACCAAGCTAGGGTAGACCACAATTTAGAAGCTCCATGGTTTAGCTGTACAGTAGTTCCCTGGACCGTGTAATTTTGGGTTTTATGATAGCATCATTACATAGGGATAATTGGTTAAACCACTGGCCATTGAAGATCAATATAAATTTCAGGCACAATCCCTTTCCTAGAGGTGGACAGTGGGACTGAAAGTCCCAGTTCTGGAACCTGGCCTTCATCTCTTCCTTTTCCATCCCACATTCTGAATCCACCTAGAAGTAGTCAGCTACTAGACAATATTACAATAAAAAATTATAATCAGTAGAGCAAGTAGACAGCCTACAGGATGGGAGCCAATATTTGCACACTACACCTCTGATAATGGGATGCTAACCAGAATCTATAAAGAAGCGAAACAGAAAAAAATGAAACAATCCCATAAAAAAGTGAACAGTTACTTGAACAGAAACTTTTCAAAAGGATATGAACTTTTGGCCAATAAATGTATGTAAACATGTTCAACATTCCTAATCAGGGAAATGCAAATCAAAACCACAATGAGATATCACCTAAGTCCAGTGACAATGGCTTTTATCAAGAAGTCCCAAAGCAACAGAAGCTGGTGTGGATGAGAGAAAGCAGCACTCACACCGGGTTGGGGGAAGAGCAAACTAGGAGAACCCGCGTGGAAAATCACATGGAGCCACACAAAGAAGCAAAAGTACAACTAGCAATTAATCCAGAAATTCTGTCTTTGTATAATCTTACAGAGGAAAAGATCATTTATCTAAAAGACAGGTGTACGTGAATGTTACCTGCAGCACAGTTCACAATCACAAAGGCCTGGTATCCACCCAGTGTCCATCAATACACATGGAGATTTAATACAATGTGGTATACATACACCATAGAGTCCTTCTCAGCAATTAAAACGTGGTGACCTGAAACCTTTGTGACAACCTGGATGAAATAAGACCATTCTTTTAAGTGAAGTATGGCAGTAATGGAAAAACAAACACCACATGTACTCACATTCACGTCAGTACTAACCCATCAACACTTGTTGTGCACAAGTGGAAGTGAAACTCCATGGAAATTAAGCAGGTGGGAAGAGGCAAGAGAGGAGGGGTAACGTCACATCTCACGACGACACAGCACACTATGTGGGAAAGGGGCACACCAGGAACTTTGATTCAAACTCTACAAAAGCAATGCATATAACAAAACATGTGTACCCCATAATATTTGGAAATTAAAAAAGAATATATACCTTTGGAGAAAACAAAGATTTGAAGAGCTGCAAGCCATGAAAAAGGAACAAAGAACCAAAATATCCTTCACGATATCACAGCCACATGCTATAATCACCTGGGAAACTTTCAAAATACTGTTGCCCAAATCATGTCTCAGATCACTGAAGTGACAATTTCAATCTGATAGTTGAAGGTGATCATTGGAATTAAAGTCTTACCAGGTAGTTATGATAGGCCACTATGACTGAGAGATGACGAAGGGCCCATCTGATTGTCCATCCCCTTCTCTCCTCCCAATTTCTCTCAGGAATGGTTTCTTTTCCCCTGACCTGTGGGCTTTACACTGTTTCTAATAATTTCAATTCATCACTCTGTAGTCAGTGAGGCTGGTCTCAGGTTACAAATGTCCTAAATCCTTATGTGTCTTCTGGGTACTCTTATTATACTATAGGCCCAGAATCACATTTTTCAAAAATAATCCATAAAGAACTCTTTTCCTGTCTCTGCCTGCAAACCAATGGAGGGGCATTGAGCCTCTTCTTTGCACTTGTAGAGGTACACATGGAAATAAATTGGAGAGAGTGCTGGATGCCTGAGCACCTCATGACCTCTGAGGTATAACGTCCTATCCCCTGTAACCATTTTGCATTGATTTCACTCTAGAGAGCCATGCTGTCCTTCAGTGAATGTCAGCTCAGATGAGTCCACGATGTGTGAACGCTGAGTCTCTGGAAACTTGTTTCCATCAGCACAGCCCTGCACCTGTGGGGCTGAGACTCACTTGACAGGTCTCCTACCTGTGACCCAGCTCTAAATGAGTTTCAGTAATGAGGGTTCTCTGTTCTCACTTTTCACTGTTCTCCCTCACAGGGAAAACAGAGACAGAGCAGGGACCACTCCTGTGGACCTACTAGGCTCCCCAAGTATGGAAATGCAGGAGAACACTGGGTCCCCTGCAGGGGAGTTTCATGCACCCATTAGCACTGGAGGGTCACTGAATAACATGATCACTGAGACCAGCCTACTGAGACCAGATGGAAGGGATAGCAGCTATTGGAGAGAAACTTGGGGAATAGAGAGAGCAGTGGGAAGACAAGCTGTCACCTTGCACAGAGCAGTGAGGGGCGTGTGCGACCCCAGGTAGCATTACCTCTGCACACGCAGCTGGAGGCCTGGAGAGCTGCATACCAGTCTCCACTTGGTAACCAGTAATGTCCTCTTGCTAATAGTCTGTTTCAGGACACCTGAGGCAGCGAGCAGCACAGAGACTGTCTGGGTCAGTGTGGTGAGTCTTGTCTGGGCTCCTGGGGACCAAGATGGAAAAGACAGACCAGCAGGAAGAGCAGAGGCTTAGATGATACACGTTACCAGGGCCCGAGTTAATGACGCCTATCCCTAGACCCTCACTCATCTCTCTCCTTGAGCCCTTCCCGTGGGCCAGACAAGGTTTCCAGATCTCTTGTGAACTCTCATTCTCCTGGGCACCTTGGGCTCATCACGTCTCAGATCTGGAGATCACTGACAAAGGAGCCCCTAATATCCCCACAGGCTGCAGGATGAGACATATAGAGGGACAGAGAATGGAGAGGACCAGGACAGAAGGACAGGGTTTGAGGGCCAGAGTGCTCTCTTGTAACAGAGTCTGGGGGGAAGGGAGTCCTTGTAAGAGGGAAACTGAGGATTTGGCCCTACCATGAGAGCAGGGGATGAACTGCATTGACAATCACAGGATGATAATTTTGGATAGTTCATATATGAAGGTTTCCCTTTATCTCAAAAAGAGAATTTAGAAAAAACAGAAAAAAGTTAGACATGACAGGAGGCTGACTTGTGAGCCTAAGAATGACATTGCCATTAAAAATTGTTCTAGGTCAGATCAAAACTACACAGAGCAAATCTCTCTGTAGGTGACAAGTCACCAGAAAGTTACGAGGATTAGATAGATGGTCACAGCTTTAATCAGTAGAACATTCCTACTGAATCAGGCACTTTAGAAACTGATAATAAGCACACAAACAAATGAATACAGATATTCTTCTCAGGGCACTAGATGAACGGATTTAAGCGTGAACACCTAAGGGGACAGGGAACTTGGCCAAGGATTACACCCAGTAAGTGGCTCACCCAAGATCTGGGGACAGATCTGACCCCCAGCCCCAGGCTCTGGCTCCACTCACAACCCAACAGCATTGCAGACTTTGACCCAACCCTGAGGAAGCACCCAGAGGCCACACTGTCTGCTCCATCCCCTTCCCCTTGACATCAGAGCAGCATTAGAGCTTTTGCTCCCCAGTCCTTCCCCACCTGGGAGGAGCAGCCACTGGTGTCCAGAGTCAGCGCTGGTTGGGAGGCTCCAGGAGGTGCAAGGGACACTCCACCTGGCAAGGTCATGGCCACAATCCTACTGCTGGTAAAGCTCCAGCTGTAGTCAGTTGACCCCCTAGAGGCTCATCTTCAGCTGTGTGTGTGAGGCTTGTTCCTCTGACATGTGGGGGCACAGCTCTTCATTGCAAGGTCCTTGGGGACAAGCCTTCTGATGGGAGCTGAGAGCAGAGGGGTGTTTCAGTAAGAACTGTCCTAATTATCTGTTTAGTAAGCCTCCCCAGAACACTCAGCTCTGACATCCCTGCCTGTCAGTGAGAACTTCAGAGAACTTCAGGCAAACATTCTATACATGAAGGAGATATCATTGTCAATGTGTCCTGGGGATACTTAGACTCCTGGTGCCAGGTTGCAGTGCCTCTAAGTGTCCCCTGAGCTCAGATAGCTTTGGACAGACAGACAGAGAGGGACATACCAAATATTCTCTTTTTATTAACATGACTCCTCTATCCTACAAAGAAGGTTCTGGACAGTCTGTAGGGACAAAGGCTGGAGGCAGTGATCTTTCTCCCTGATTCAGGCTAGGGGACTTTTCAAGCACCCAGCTTTCACTGATCACCCCTGTTGTATGAGGACTCTCTCCTGCTCCTCTCCTGAGTGGCTGCAGACCCAGGTCCTCCCAGTCTTGTCCTCTTGGGAGACAGTTCCCACAGGCCTGGACATGGGAGCATTTCCACTGTAGTTGCAGCCCTCCCTGTGTGCTGAGCCTCCTCACCACTGACCTGTGCCACCCAGGGACAGGGAACACCTGTCACACTCTTGATCTCTGTATAAGTCAGTAGTTGGGATTATGGGGAAACTCTCTCTTTATTGGTTTTTTTTTTTTTTTTTTTTTTGAGACAGAGCCTCAAGCTGTCACTGTGGGTAGAGTGTTATGGCATTATAGCTCACAGCAACCTCCAATTCCTGGGCTCAAGCGAGTCTCTTGCCTCTGCCTCCCAAGTAACTGGGACTACAGGCACCCACCACAACACCCAGCCATTTTTGTTTGAGTTGCAGCCGTCATTGTTGTTTGGCGGGCTCGGGCTGGATTCGAACCCGCCAGCTCAGGTTTACATTGCTGGCGCCTTAGCCTGCTGAGCCACAGGCGCTGAGCCGGGAAACTCTCTCTTTAAATGATCAATATATAATTTATGTTTTATTTACATTGTGTCTACCAGGCCCTGAACTATAGGGAGAGCAGGGGCAGGGCAGACCACCTGTGGCACTGCTTCCAGGTCCCCACTGTCACTGTGCACACACACTGGTCAGTGTGCTGGCAGTGCCAAACCGCCCTCCCTCATCTCACTTCTGAGACGTGAGTCTGGGCTCTCAGCAACCTCCTCCTCACGGGGGCCCAGGCCTGGTGGGGTGGATCTGAGACAGAGCCTGAAACCTCACAGGGCCCCAGCACAGCCCAGGTGAGTGCAGGGAGCTCAGCGACAGGGTAGGAGACACAGGGCCAGGCCCTGGGAAGTCGTCAAAGCTCCCAGACCACCTCACTTCTGTGCCAGAAACTCTGCTCAAGCACCTCACGGGAGCTAACAACATCTCTTGGGCCGGCCTGGAGGGACACAGCTCAGCCTGGACAGAGGGGTTGACACAGAGCACAGGGAGACCGATTGGGACCACCGTGACATAGATGTGCTTCATGACAGGAGGACTCACCTGCTTCCTGCAGAACAGAGCTGCCCTCAGGCTCCTCACACACAAAGCCAGTGCCAGCTCTGCTGAGATGCTCTTGGCCTCCAGAGGGAGGGACATCCTGCCCACTCAGGACATCTGACAGTCCATTCACTGCCCCTCTTGCAGCTCACTGTGGAAGCTGGGGACACAGGGAGAAGTGAGATGCAATCAGGAGGGTTGATACTCCTCAGCTTCCAGCAGGGGCTGATGGAAGCCCAAAGGTAGGGTCTAATGGAGTGGGGCCTTCCCTTCACAGAGAGGGCTGGACACTGTCCTCCTCTCTCTGTGAACAGCCTCTCCCTGTGCACAGCTGGGCTGCCCTGGGCTAAGAGGTTGAGAGAGAGATAGAGATAGAGATAGAGACAGAGATAGAGATAGAGATGGAGATGGAGATAGAGAGAAAGAGAGAGAGAGAGACAAATAGAGACATGGAGAAAAACATGGAGAGAGAAACAGGAAGACAGATGAACATAAACAAGGACCCAGACAGAGAGAGAGAGAGAGACAGGGACACCAACACAGAGAGAGAAAGGGACACAGACACAGAGAGAAACAGGGTCACAGACACAGAGAGAGACAGGGACAAAGACACAGAGAGAGACAGGGACACAGACACAGAGAGAGACGGGGTCACAGACACAGAGAGACACAGGGTCACAGACACAGAGAGATACAGGAACAAAGACACAGAGAGATACAGGAACAAAGACACAGAGAGGCAGGGACACAGACACAGAGAGAGACAGGGACAAAGACACAGAGAGAAACAGGGTCACAGACACAGAGAGAGACAGGGACAAAGACACAGAGAGACACAGGGTCACAGACACAGAGAAAGGGACAAAGACACAGAGAGACAGAGACACAGACACAGAGAGAGACAGGGTCACAGACACAGAGAGAGACAGGGACTCAGACACAGAGAGAAACAGGGTCACAGACAGAGAGAGAAACAGGGTCACAGACACAGAGAGAGACAGGGACAAAGACACAGAGAGACACAGGGTCACAGACACAGAGAGAAACAGGGTCTCAGACACAGAGAGAGACAGGGTCTCAGACACAGAGGGAGACACAGAGACACAGACACAGAGAGTCCCCTCCCAGTAGTGCAGTTAGCACTAAAAAAAGATAAGGAGCTCAGGAGGGAGGGACCCCACATACCTTTAGCCCCATGTAGGACACTCAGCACCCAGGGCACACACAGCAGGTCCACCCAGAGCACAGATGATGAGAATGTCACACCAGGTCATCTAGGGAATTCAGGATCCTTGGGCTCTATGGAATCCCTGAGATTTGTCCCTCCAGGCCTTTTATTTTTAAAATTTGTGCTCTGAGGTAACTGTTTTATTTTAGTTATTTGCTTGTAATGACACTTCTGACAATGACCTAAGGCCATAGTGTAAAACCAGACATGCATGTCCTGCTGGAGACAGTCTCACCCAGGAGAATATCTAGGTGACTTAAGTGCAAGATTCTCCTGAGCCTGGCTAGTTCCCCTCAGTCAGGCATAGCCTACAAACTCTAAGAAGGGGAGGGACCCGAGGGGACAGGGACAACCTTGCTGGGGGGCTCTGTCCTCTCTGGGTGAGCAATGTGATCAGGTCATCAGGATAATGTGTGGCCCTAAGTGAAATCTCAGCTCCTGGTCTCCTCCTGTTCTGCACTGTAGCTGTCAGCCTTGCCTGCCATGCCTGACCCTGCTTCTCACCCCTGACAACTCATCCTCACCTGGAGGCCAGTGATGCCACATCTTCTTCATCCTCCTCATTGTCATAGGTTTCTGCAAACAAATTCAGACATGTCAAGACATAAAATAACTCCCTCTCAGCCAGGGCACATATTGGAGCTTATCTGAGCATGGAAATTGGTCACCTGTGAATGAGTTCGGGTATACTCAGAAAATTGTACGCATATCCTCTGCTGATGTCAGAGCAGTGGTGAGGGACAATGTGCTGCCCCATCCTGTCAGTCCTGTCAATGTCCCTGGTTGAATGGGTCATTATCAAGGTTGCCTCTGAATTTAGTTGGGAATCTTAAAATATGTTTTAGTCTCCAGATCACAGATACTTGCCCACTTTCTTCTTGATCTCTCCACCCATGTGTCTCTCCTTCTATAGAGAGGCACGGGGCTGTGTCCCCACACAATTCTCAAATACACTCTGCTCAGTTCTCTGAGAAAGGAATGAAAACCTTTGCTACCTCCCTTAATGCAGTGGGGACATCTCACTGAGCCAGGTTGGCTTCTGCAGTGAGGCAGGGACAGTCCCTACAGGGAAAGTGCTCAGGACTGAGTGACATTTCTGCCCTAGACTGTACTACTTAAACTAAATCCATCCAAACACTCAGAGGCTTTGTCCCTTCTGGAAATGCATTCATGGGTGTTCACTGTGTCAACGCTCACAGCTGCTGGGCAGCACACTGTGGAAATGTTAGGGATGAAGGGACAGAAGTCCAGAAGGGACAAACCTGTCCCTCACCTACAGGTGTGAGGCCAGTGCTCAGTAAGAGCTGGGGACAGTGGCCTTCTTAGTCCAGACCTCTCTGCCCTCTTACAGTCTGCGCCCTGCCACTAAGGTCACATTCCATCAGTAAGACAGTTGACAGTTGGAAGGCCATGACCTCCTGCCCAGTGTGTCCCTCTTCTCGGTTCCCACCCAGGCTCTGTGGCCTCCTTACCTGGGTTGAGTAAGAAGGGCAGGTGACCCAGAGCCTGTACCCCTCCTCCAGGTGTTCTCTGAATCCCTGTCCCTGTGGGTTGTCAAGGTGGTCGTGACTGAGCAGGGCCTGGATGTGCCCAGTGAGGACGGATGACACAGCTCTCTCTGCCTGTAACTTCTGAAGGAGCTGACACAACTCTTGTGCCCAGACTTTGATGAGGAAGGTGATATCACTGAGGTGAGATGAAAAGAAATATTTATAATTAGAAATATAAAAATAAATATTTATAGATAGTAGTCAGTGAGGATAAGTTACTTCCATTAAAGCCTTCAAAACACAACTGTGGAACCTTTTTGGAAACTGTGCAGATTTTATTTTTGGTACCTGTAGAAGCTGCTGTAGCTCCTGAGGCACTGTAGACCCACAGAGTTCTGTATTTCCTAGGCCTTTTTCTCTCAATTTTGTGAGATGATACTTTGCTTGTCTTCTGACCTGTGCCGCTATGAAATTGCTGCTAATGACTTAAGATAACTAAGTGGAAAGTACGAACCTCACCTGCCTCTCAGCCCCACATAAAGGACCAGGTGGCATCTGTGAGCCCAGGAAGGCCCTGACTGCCTAGTTGTCCTTGGCTCAGACCAAGACTCACTGTCCCAAAGACAGAATCCACAAGTTTGTTTAAGAAACTACATCACTGATGCTTGAAATAATGAGATGGGTAAAATCAGCAGTTTGTATTTCCCCCGCATCATGGATGTGGCTGTGTTCCTCTTGGCTCTTTGAAGAAACCCCAGTGTTTACCTGCTCTGCTCATGTATTTTGGACATCGGTTCCTTTTCTTCTTCATCCTCCTCATCCATATGATTTTCTGTAAATTCAGAAATCTGCAGTCAGACATCATATACTTTTTTGTCACTCATTACAAACACAGTGGACTGTGGGGTATAAAGACTTAAACATCGAGGTACGGTTTAGGACACCCTGAGAGCTCATGTTTTTTCTTCAAGAAATGCCCTGGATCGACTTTATCAAGTAGCACAGAAAGTCTCATTGCTCTGATGTGTCGCCTTCTTGGCAACCTCAAACAGGGTCAGAAAGGTTAAAAAATGATTTCTGATCCCAGGTCTTTACATACTTGTTTGGATTACCTCTTCCATTCTCCATCTGTACCATTCCTCTTGTCACAGCTGGTCCCCAGCCACAGGCTCCATGTCTCTGCACAGCTGCCTTCTAGAACCAGCTGCATTCTCTATGGGATGACAAACAGCCCTATCCCAGTCCCTCTATACACCCGAGGACTTCCCAGGCACTGTTGTGTTGGATTCTGCTGGTTTATCCTGGAAAATCTCTGCATGGAATGGATTTCTGGGACACCCAATGTTCCCACCAGCAAGTTCCTCTCCCTCAAGTGTCTTGTCCATCCTCACCCACTAAGGGGATTCACCCATCCTGAAGCACCTTTATAAATACTCCCCCTCTCTACCACTACAGCTCCCACGCACGTCATTGCTCACATCTGACACATGCAGAAGCAAAATGCAAGAAGCATCAGTCCAGCCCCTGCCACATGCAGTGAGGACAGCGCTGAGGACACAGCCTGGGAACCTCCTTCTCAGTCCATGGTGCTGTCACTCTAACAAACTGCCTCTACAGCCTCAGCCTGGCCTCCCACCAGAGCATTTGTCCCTTCTTCCTTGTTCTTGTCATGGCCCCTAAGGTGACCTGAAAGGACAAGCTGGTACAAATGGGCCCTGGGGAGTCTGCATCGCTCTTGAGCCTGCACTTTGTGCCATGAGGGCCGGTGGCCACCTCACCTGTGCTGAGTGACTGGGTGAGTGTCTGCAGAGGAAGCAGGAGTGGCTGAAGTGGTCAGAACATGCTCATGTCCTCACCTGACCTATCCTAGTGACAACATTTGCACTTGCTGATTATGGTCTAAGTGACACAGGAGTAGTCTGGAATTGGGGAGACACCCCACGTATCTGCTCACACTCTAGTCCTAGAGTTGGGTCACATTAATGGGCCTGTATGGCCAGGCTGAAGGGAGATGTCTCTACAAGGACAGGGGATCACTGAGAACATGGAGACTGTGTGAGGACCACTGGGAGCCTCACTCTCTATGCAGTGTGAGCACTCACTGGTCAAATCCCACACAGAGCAGGGGTCACCCTCATCCCATGGAAAACAAGGACTGCTGATGGGTTGGCAGGAGTCAAAGAAGTCCTAGGACCAGGAAAGTATCAGATACTGCTCATCCCAAGTGTCCTGTGTTATGTCCTCCTCCTGCAGCTGCCTGCTGACAAGAGAGGAGTGAGGGGACAGAATATTAAACAAAGGAAGACTGGACATCACCATATTAAACAAAGGAGGACTGGACATCACCATGTCCTTACTGGAAGCCCAAGTGAGAGTTGCTACACGGCAGAGAGAGAACTCAGCCCTTCAGAGAGGAGGAATACACTGACCCCTTCTAACGGCACAGAACAGGGCAGCCACAGGGCTGCAGAGGGCAGAGGTGGCCAAGAGAGCAGGACCTTGGTGCACTGGCCAGAGAATACACTGACCAGGCACTTCACTCAGCCTGCCTCACGCAGCCATGACAAACAGCACAAGGACAGCCACAACACTGGGCAGAGCCACAACACTGGGCAGTGCCCCACCGCCACGTTGGGCCCCTGTACTGCAGTGAGCTGGTGGATAAGGCTCCTGAGGCTGTGCTCACTCCAGCAGGTCAACAGCTCTCTAGGTCTTGATCTCCAAATACTGGGAGTTCATAGGACTGTTCGAGTCTGGTGGCAGTTCTTGTTAAATTCCTGGCAAGTAACAATGGGCGACCATGCAGAAAACAGGCAAGCCCCTTATCTTAGGGGTCCAGGTGTTCTCCTCGAGAGCAGGAAACCCTGGGAGTATTTCATCTGAATCAGACTGATGCCCTGTCACTCAACTTGAGACATTATTAATGGAAAATGAACACCAAGAACAGAGACACCCAGGAAATAGCCACATCCTGAAAGGGCTCTTCATTGTTGCTAAATGAATGTAACAGGTACATTCAGTACACTCCGGTGGTCCTGTCTGGGATCTCCACATTTTAGGGCATGGACAGCTGTTGATTGTGACTTACCAGGAGGGCATCAGCTCTGCTCCATCTTCCTTCTCAAGACTGTTGTGGTTCTTATTTTCTGCAAATAAATTTAGACAAAGCCAGTCACGGGATGCAATTCCCACTTCACATGCTTCACACATCACACAGAGCACTGTGCCATCTCAGGGATGTGCTGTTCTGTGGGTAGAGCCCAGGACACTCTGGATGGACCTGACTGGTGGCTGCTAATTGAGCCTTGTAGAGAGTGTCTGGCCTGGCTGTCTGAGCTCCAATAGGACTGACTCTCTGTCTTCACCTCAGCCTCTGCCCCAAGTTGGATGGACAGCAGAACACATCAACTTTCCCGGAGGTTTCAGAGACCAGGTCAGATGCCCTCAGGTGGTACCAATGCAAGACTCAGCTGCCCCAACGACACCCTGTAGGATGTGGGTGAAGGTGAGGTTACACTAAGGGTACGCTAATGGGTGGGATCTACAGGAAAGTGTATACAGGGATATGTGGGAGTGACACCCAGGGCTAAGGGTCCAGGGGCTTGTGATTCTCATAGAGATAGGAGGTAACTGTATACTTGTCTTGAGTTCAAGGCCATGTCCAGGTGTCCCCATGACAGGTATTTGTTTGTTTCCTGGTATTCTGACAAGTCTTTGACAAGTGTAAGTCAAATTAGAGAGGAGAGGTATTGTGATGGGTTGAGGAGCCAGGGTGGCAACACCTCCACAGATACAGGCAGGACCACCAAGCTACGTACACTGGCACTGATGCTCATGGAACAACCCTCAGCAGAGCCCTGCAGGACAGAGCATGAGTCCCAGCCTCACAGAATGGTGTAGGCCAGCCCTGCTGTGTACATGCACGAGTGGTAGCTGTGAGTTTGTCATAGTTTCTTCCATCTTCCCACCACAGTCAGCTCTGTGTGGCCCACTCTGACCTTACCAGTGAGTCTTGAGGTGAGGGATGTGGTCTGACACTGGGCGTAGAGCTGCCTGGGGCCCCAAGGTCTTAACACTCAGTCCTCCACTTACATTCCTGCCATGTGGGCCCCCAGGGCCTGCTGACCCTCTCTACCTGGGCACAGGTGTAGTGCACAGAGCATGTGGAGGCCACCTGGGAGGAGATGCTGACTTACAAACTAGTGAGGAGACCTCCCCCTCATCTGGCAAGAGGACAACACTGTTTGGAGTTGGCCAGAAGCTGACAAATTACAACCACAAGCAATAGTCACATGCTACTCAACCAGTGAGGACTTGAGGATCAGATCCAGGTACCCCATCTCCTTTCAGTGCCTAAGGGTGAAGACACAATATTAAGCTGAGAGAGATGGCACATGACAGCATTCCTGGTGGTCTTGTGTAGAAGAACATGACATAAAGTCCCAAGGCAGTGAAACCAACCCTTGAAACAGGGGAAAGAAACAAGTATTGTAGGACTGGGGTCAGTGAGGAAAACTGGAGGGTGAGAGGTGGCCACAGGTGCTCAGGGCACTGGCCACATCACAGGCTTACCAGGAGGGACACTTCCATTCCCCGCATTGTGTGGTGATGACACGCAGCACGGTGAGAACCAGTAAACACTCTCTGTGGCTCGTGCAGTTTGGTCCCACTGCACATGCAGGGTGGCAGTGAGCAAACCACCTGAGGTGCCGTGTCTACAGGAGACCACAGTCCCTCTGAGCCTCATGCTCTCAGGTTGGTGAAATGAGATACAGTCTTTAATTTTCTCTCTTCTAGTGACATCTCTTGGTATGGAATACCTGCCAATGTACCAGGCCAGTCTTGCAGAGAGAAGCGCTGCCTCTCTCCTGGTTCTTTCACATGGGGAGGGAACAGCTCTCCCTGAGTGCAGGACACCTGTGACTGCTTAGTTCCTGTTGGGTCACATGACCCTACATTGTTGAACTGGAGGAAGCAGTGGGCTATGGACACAACCTGAGAACCCCCAAGTCAGCACACGTGTGGGTGTGAGGCAGGATGGTGAGGGGCTCACGCTCAGCATGTTCTGCTGCTCCCTGGATTGGACATCTCCAGATGGAGCCTTGACACTCACTGCCCATGGCTATCGCACTTACATGGGCACCATGGGCTCTTCTGTCTCCTCCTTCTCATCACACACCCAGGGCCTGCGCGCACACACACAGAATGTGTTCCTGGGCTGAGAACAGTATTCTGAGGAACATCCTAGGAAGTCTCAAATTGTGTCTTATGAAAAGTTTCCAGGCTTCCTATTTCAAGTCGCTGGGCAGACTCTCCCTGAACTGGTTCATCAGTGTTACACTTCTTCCTGTCCTGAATCAGGACAAATAGTTACACGTATTTTTAACCAATGAGCAGGAAGAGCCTTCCTGGTGGCTTTGTAGAAAAGTTGCTGCAGGATTCAGTCATTAGTCCACCAGATACTGTGGCTGTGTTGGGTACAGTTGTGATCAGACACTGCAACCAATAATGTTACAGTCCCTACCACTTTCACTGGGAAAGACATTTATTGCTACTTAGAGAAGATGACAGTTTCCATTCAAGAGTGGGGAGTTTGCCAAAGCCCTGCTGCGCATTTAGGGACAATCCCAGACTCATTCCAGAGGTGTTTATGCTCTGGGGGTTAGATGGTCCTTCATCAAGTACATGTGAAGATAGAGAAGACAGAGATTGTGGTGTAGAGTTTAGGAGCGATCAAACAGTGTCTCCAAATATAAAGGAAGAGTGCCCACCTCCTCCATCACTAATGCTCAAAGCACCCTGCTCAGCATGAACACTCTGTTCCCACTGACCAGCTCTGACCCTGTCACAACCTTTAATGATCTCCAAACCTGGGCAACTGGTTAAAGAGCCACATTGGGAGTGGAGCACCTTGTGACCTGGGGACCTTACACTGGCTCAGAGTGATGAGGGTCTGTGGCCGCCTTATCTGGGCTGAACAAGCCAGTAAGGCGTTCTGCCAGCCTGCACTCCACAGCCAGCAGACAACAGAGGCCCTGCCCCTGGGCATTCACAGGGTCATCTTCAGACAGCAAGGTCTTCAGTACAATGGACAGCTCTCTGCCCTTTTCTAATTTCTGCCTCATCTGGGCCAGCTCTCAGGCCTGATGTTCAATGACTATTTGAGCTTCCCTGTGGACAGAGCAAAAGGAAATTTCAAAAGGGTCCTGAGAACAATATATGATACAGGCTCTGGCAGAGATTTCAGTGGAAATATCCCAGGAAGATTTCCAAATGCAATCCTGGCACATTTTTCAGAACCTGCTGTGGCAAGGACAGAGAAGAATGTATGAGGAAAGTCCCTCAGTGTCTGGGAGTGCCCCTGTTAGCCCTGGATGTTCCCTTCATGATTGGACTGGACATCTAGCCTCGCAAAGATGTGTGCCCAGGCCCAGATAGGGCTGATTCCTTGCATGACAGAACATGGTGACAAGGCCAAGGTGACAGTATGCTCTAGGGAAAATAATGAGAATAATTCAATCCAGAGGTAACTGCAGCTTAGGGCAAATGGGATGGTGAATAGGCAACACTGTTAAGCTTTAATTGTATAAATGGAAGGTGTACAAGCACACCTTGGTTATAAGAAGACGCTGCACAGAGTGAAGTCTAGGCTTGTAATGTCTCCCATCCTCTAAATGTGTATTTTGACTACATTAAGTGCTTCTTAGGTGTTCACTAACCTTTGGTTAATTACTTGTTTGTAAATTTCAGCTTCATAATCATGTTTGAAAAAAAATCATGTCTCTGAGCAACAATTTTGGACTGATTATTTTGCTAACCTGTTTTATTACTGTCTGTGCACCACGTGCCTGCTGTGTTCATCCTGCCTATCTCCTGTCCTGGGGAGCTCTAACCTGTTCTACCTGAGCCACCGACTTTGGGGTTTCTGACACCTTCCCACCTGCTGCCCGCACATGACCCTCACCAGAGCTGGGCAGCAAAAGCCTGGGCAGAAGTGCCTGCTTCCCCCTTTCCAAATCTACCTTTTCCCCCAGCACAGGCTCCAGGATGTCCTTGAATTTTTTACATTATAAGGAATGACAGACACACCTGCCTTAGTTGGAGACTGACATGCTGCTGTGGTCATTGCTACTGGAGAGGACACAGGGTCTATCTCCAGGACAAAACTGTCCCCAGTACCAGAAAAAAACAACTGAGATTATGACCTGAGTCCCCTCCCTCTCCTCACATGGAACCAGGGTAAAGCCTTTGTGCTTCAGTGTTTCCATCTTCAGAGAGAATGAAGTTCAAACACCCACTTTTCCCTTTCTAGGAAAATATTCAAGATGAAGTTTATTTGGAAAAAGGAAGGGAAGAATGAAGTCCACTGAGCATGGATTTTCTCTGAAGACATAAATGTACCTAATACTGAGGATGGCAACTCCACAGGAATTAGTGTATTACTGTAGCTCATTGGTCAGGGAGAAGGTACTGTACTACAAGATGCCCAGCCACTCTCTCAGGTCCAGCACCTGCTGCCTTCTCTCAACCAGCTGTGTCTACAGCTCCTTGATATGGTCCCGTGTGGCCACCCCTGCCCTCTTCCTGGATGCAGTGTGGGCACTCCTGCCACAATGGAGGATAGGCAGTAGAGGCACTGCTTGGGACTGGGGAGAAGAAATCCAAGCACGGGATGGGTTAAAAACTAGGGAAATCCAATAGGTTTCACCAGGACTGGGGGATGACAAACATGTCAATCTTAACTTACTGTTGGGAGCAATATGAGGAACAGCCCTCAGATATAAAGTTGTTCATCGTTGAAACTTGTTTCACAGAGCTCAGTGCAAAGGTACCATCACCAGCTCTCACTCTGCCTAAAGTGATATAGGCAGAGCCCAGCCTCAAGTTAATGGCCTAGGGCTGCCATACCAGAATTAAAAGGTAGGGGTGTCAAGGAACCTGAGGTGCCCCTGCCTTCCAGTTTCCTGGCTTATGCTGATACACAAGCCACATGGTCTCACAGTGATGGAAGAGGTTCCTTGACATGCCCAGAAGCACCATTTCCCTGCCTGGCATATTTCAAATGACTCACATGAGAACCAGTCTTTTAGGAGACGGGATTCCTTACACAAGGTTGGCCCTCTCCATGAGGTCACTCAGGATCCACAACATCTGTTGGGAGCACACTCCTTGGGAAGCTCCTTTAGAACTAGGGCTGTATCCTGTCACCACCTTCCTCTGGGGACACAACACAGTGCTCTTCTACTGGGCCTCAACAGAAGCTTGAATTGAATGGAAGTCTGTCAGACTCAGAAATTCAGACCCACAGGGAAGCTACATAACTGTGGGATTGGACATAGTACAGAGAGGATCTTCCACACACCAGTTCAGCCTGTGCCTCAAAATAACAGGTATGTCCCAGCCTGCTATGGGAACAAACAACTGAGATTGTGACCTGAGTCCCCTCCTGCTCCTCATGTGGAACCAGGGTGAAGTCTTTGTGTCTCAGTGTTTCCATCCTCATGGAAAATGAATTTCAAACACATACTTGTCCCTTTCCAGCAAAATATTCAGGATGAAATTGGATAAAGGGAAGGGAAGAATAAAGTCCACTGAGCCTCCATTTGCTAAGAGAAAAGACACAGAATCCCTCACACTGAGGACAGTGACCCCACAGGACATACCATATCTCTGTAGCTTGTTAGCCAGGGAGAAGGTAGTGGACTCGGAGATGGTCAGCTGCTCTTTAAGGTCCAAGACCTGCTGCCTTCTCTTAGCCAGCTGGGCCCACAGCTCCTTGATGTGGTCCCTGGTTCTGACCTCTGCCCTTTGCCTGCACACAGGGTGGACAAATCCTGCCATGATGGATGATGGGCAGTAGAGGCACCACCTGGGACTGGGGAGAAGAAATCCAAACACAGGATGGGTGAAAAATTAGGGATCCAATAGTTTTCACCAGAATTGGGGGATGACAAACATGTCACTCTTAAAATACTGTTGGGAGCAATCTGAGGAAGAGCCCTCAGATATAAAATTGTTCACTGTTTGTGGGGTTAGAAATCCCCACATATATGTCTCATGTACTTCTCATTTGAGTAAGCCACTAATGGGTTAAACTGGATTTTTCCTTCACAAAAAAAGCAATAGATTTGGGCAACCCTGAGGCAAACACAAAGACTGTTTTCTGGTTATCCAGGAACAGAAACTTTGAAGTTTTTGCAGCCATTGTCTCCTAGGTTCTTGCCTGGAGGCTTGGTCCAGAAGTTGACAAAATGTCTTTACATTTTATCAAATGCCTAAAGATCTTAGCACTGTGAAGAAACAAAGTCAAAGACCCATTTAAGGTTAATTTGTTAAGTACATGAGGAAATAGTTCTCCTACAGCTCTGTCTCTCTCATTTTATGTAGATTTTTTA
>CAUYON010062743.1:0-24352 GCA_963573935.1 Arctocebus calabarensis | reverse complement strand
TTTCCAATTCCTGTTCTGTTTACTAAGGAACTGGGTGACCCGCAGAAGTCACTTCCTCTTTCGGAACCTTAATTTCCTCCTCTGCAAATTTAGAGGGGAAGAGGTAATAAAGATATTTTATGTAAGTCTAGAAGCTTCTGTACTTTTTGTCCTCACGGCCTGGAAACTGACCAACTCATTCTGGTTTAGCTGGGACTGTCCCAAACTGAAAGTCCCTGTTGCAGGTACCAGGGTGTTTGGTTGCCCTGACTCCAGGTTCCTCCCAGTTATACAATTCCAAGCCTGAGAGTGGCGTGATAGATAACCTCAAAATGCTGCACACGGCTGAGGAGTCCGAAGGAAGGCTCGACCATCAAACTCGGGCGCAACACTGATGCTGCCACTTGATTTCTATGTAAACTTGCGCCAATGACTTAATTTTTCTGAGACTCATGTTCTCCCCCTGCAAAGTAAGAATGCTAACAGTAGTTCATCTGCATGCTGTTAACTGAATAAAGCTTTGCTCAAGGCTGAGCTCGTGCAGTGGCAAGAGTTATTAATTCAGCGTACTCTGAGAAGGTGAGGGGATAGTTTTCATCTTTAGGGAAACTGTGATTAGGACATTGATATGTACCCCAAAGTAGCTGCTAAAAGAAAGATGACTTGCTTATGAGCCATTACCTCCTCTTCACCACAAACTCCCACAATCTCTGTTCCAGACGTGTTTCTAATAAATAACAGGCAAGCTGGTTGAAGAGAGCACATTTCAAATCCCTCTGCCCCTGCTGGGATAAAGTGACTCTGATGCCACAAGTTTACTGAAACACAAACTAATCATTCCTCTTGCCAAAGTAGGCTTTTGGCAGAGCTCTGTTAAAAGAGACAGAGTGGGGGAAAAAAAGTCGGGGATTGCTGAGACAGCACTGTATTTAGACAATTAAATTTGGAAAAGCAAGACAGTTCCTGTAACTACCTCCCACGCCCCCTACTCCAAGAACAAAAGGTTTTGTTGAAAGTATTCATATGGATATTATACTGAAACTTTAACGAGCCCCTCAGTAAACTCATCAGCGGTAATTATCCCCAGCCACCGGTGGGAAGGGTACAGAATCGCGCCTCCAAAAATTAGTCACTCATAAGTAACCCCACAGTCACGGAAAGCAGCCCACGCTTGACGGCTGATTCACAAAGATTCCTTGACACCTCTGTAGTTAAACGGGCCAGATCACCATGGGAAGTCAGCAGAAAGGGAAAAGTTCACGTTTACAAAAGACCTTTATGTGGGAGAGAAAGTTTTGAGGAAAGCAGGGTTGTAAGTTAATCACCGGGTGAAGGCAGCCACACTAGCGCTCCTGAGGGCAGGCTGCGGGCCAGGCATCACCCCTGAGCAATCTGCTTCAGTGTTCCCAGAATCCCGGGGCAGGGATGTTTCTATGAGCCCATTCCACACGTGGGGAAACTGAGGCTCAGACAATGGGAAGAGCTTTGTCCCGACTATAGTGCCAGACCCAGAAATTTGAACACTGGCTTGAGATAAGATTTGAGCCTCCCCATTGAAATGCAGAATAGAAGAAAAAGTTGGGATATTTCTTCTCACTCACTGGAGCTGTTTCCCTGGTGGAACATTTGCCGGGGGTTGGCTTGACCCTCAGCATGTGAATCCATAGAAGAAATACCCTCTTTGCTTTTCTAGCCCTCACCACTCCCTAAATTATTCCCTCTCGGGCCCAGAGTCTATAGCAAAGACCAGGGTTCAAACCTCGCGTCTTCTCTTTGGCTCCTGTGTCTTTGTCCAATCTTTATTTCTTTTTCTTACTTGGTTATTTAGAGAAATAACATGGTGAAAAAGGGACTAAGAATGAAAGAAAGTGAGGGAGAGAGGTGCAGTGCCTGTGGCTCAGTGGGTAGGGCGCTGGCACCATATACAGAGGGTGGCGGGTTCAAACCCGGCCCCAGCCAAATTGCAACAAAAAAATAGCCGGGCGTTGTGGTGGGCGCCTGTAGTCCCAGCTACTCGGGAGGCTGAGGCAGGAGAATCCCCTAAGCCCAGGAGTTGGAGTTTGCTGTGAGCTGTGTGACGCCACGGCACTCTACTGAGGGCAATAAAGTGAGACTCTGTCTCTACAGAAAAAAAAGGAAAGTGAGGGAGAGAAAGGATAAAAAAGAATAAAGAACAAAAAGAGCAAATGAGGGGGGAGAGATGGAGATTTAGAGTCACTTGGATCTGGTTTGAATTATTGCTCTTACGTTTACTATCTGTAAAATTTCGAATAAAACTCTCTGTGACTCGGTTTCCTCATCTCTAAAATGGGAATGACACTAACCTCACAAGACCGGTGTAATGATCAAATCGTGTCGCCCCTGCATTTTCTGCCACCCATTAGGCATTTAGTAAACCAGCCCACCTCCTCCCCTCTCCTCCTTGCTAAGGGCCCTCTCTGTAGCCCTTGAAACAACCTGTGAAGCACGTGCTATTATAGTCTCATTTCACAGATGAGAAATTGGAGCCCCAGAGAGCAGAAATAACAAGGCTCAGCCAGCAAGAGAATGTCCCAGCCAGAATTCAAAAGCAGATCTGTCTTTCTCCAAAGGGTGAGCCTTTTCCACTACGGGAGAAAGCAAGAGCAAGGCGAAGGGGCGTCTGAATGGAATGGGCTTTTACAGTTTCTTCTTTCACTGCTCCACTGGAGGGCTGTTGAGAAAATTATCCAAATCATGCTAATGAGCAATTGAGTGCAGAGTTTCTCAGAGGGAAGACAGGAACAAAAGTTCTGGTTGGGGCTGGCAGCCAGGAGCTGCGATAGTTATCTCAGCTGATACCACCAAGGGGCTCTCAGCTCAAATAATTAACTCAATTGCCTCCTCTCAGGGCTGAAGTGGGGCTAATGAAACGTAACCACCTAGCCTGTGGGAAAATGACTCTGTGCCTGAGAATGAAGTGCTTTCAAAACCATCAGGCATGGAGTGGTGTCATCACAGGAACCACTGTGAGCACTGGTGGGGCCCAGGGAGAGCCTCCAGTGCTTGGAAGGAGCCTGCCAAAACCTGGAGGTTGCTTCATCCCAGCTCGGGATACTGGGACATAACTTTCAAGAGCTTGAGAGCTTGAGAGCCACCCCCTCCCGGAAGAGAAGCCTTGGTGCCTTCCCTGTAATAGAATTTACATGGCAACAAAGGTGTTGAGCAAGTATAAAAGAAAGATCCTGATGAAAGGTCAGGCACGCAGTAGGTATTCCATACTTGCCAGTTCTCCTGCTAGAGCCCACCATTTGGAGGAAGGGGAAAGAAAGCAAGCTGCAGTCCCCATAGGCAAATGAACTGATTTGCATCTCCTTGTAAGGGACATGACTCAAGGCCTGTGGATTTGAGTAGGCAAATCACTGACACCAACCCTGTGGGTTTGAGTGGTTTCAGCCAGCTGGTCTCTTCCTCCCATCCACGGCCCCCTTACTACAGAAATGTGTTTCCTTTTTTCCTTCTGACCCACAGCCTTCGTTTACTGAGTGCTTACCCTGTGTCAGGCTGAATGTTATCCTGAGCTGTCTCGTTTCACAATAATAACCGTGAGTAATCCACTATCCTCTAACAACCCAGCGAAATAGGGACGATTGCTATTTCTACTTTACACATGAGGAAACTGAGGCACAGAGAGGTAAAGCAACGGGTCTGGTGTCACTTGGTCATAAGAGTAAAAAGACAGAGAGTTAGACCCAGACACACGCCTGTCTGATTCCAATACTCTTAGCGTGGCCGGGCGTCAGGACTCTCTCTTACATCCCCCTGCACTCATGGGGGAATGAGCAGCCTGGGCAGCCGGTCTGTCTAGAAGCTCAGGTACTTATTCCTGGAGTCCAGCGTTCTACCATCCTCACCCTCCAGAAGCAGGCTCAGAGCTTCACCTTGATTCAGAAGTCACTGGTCACCTTTCCCAAAGCACCAGTGGAGTCGCCTGACAAGGAAGACTAGACCTAAGTTGCTAAGTTGAGTCCCAGCCCCCGTCCTTGGCACAGCCCGTCTCTGCTCCCTTGCCACGGGACTCACGGCCTTTCTTCCCCTCGGTGCTACCTGGCGCACAGTAGGTACCTTCTCTGGGCCTCCTGCCTGTGGCCTGGGCTCTCATCACAACCTCCTTCTTGGATCAAGGCCCACCTCCTCAGCGTGTGGCAGTCGGGACTCCTTGTGGACTCAACTGCTCTTGGACATCTGAACCGTGCTGTTTCTTGGCTGGTGTGTGCCCTCAGCCTGGGAGGCTGTCCTTAGACTTCCCACCTGGAAGCCCACTCTGTCAGCGCCAAAGCCACGTCAGGGATGCCTTCTTGAAGGTTGGTTTTTGTCTGCCCATCTCCCATACCCTCAGCAAAACTGGACGTTCTCTCCTAGACCCTCCCCTGGCACACTTGGACCCAGACGGGGCTGAGGTCGCCCTAGCGCCCTTCCTGTTAGGGTAGAAAGCTCAGCAGGTGCTCCAGGCGGATGAGGAAAGAATTTCTCTCGAAAGCACAGATTTTATTTTATCTCAGAAAAAGAGGAGTGAGAGAGTAAAGAGAGCAGGGAGATGGTGTGGCCCACCAGAGAGAGAAAGAAAGAATTCCTGCAGGGGATCCAAGGGGAACAAAGAAAGGTAGTTGCAGCCAAAGTCACCAGCTACTGTGCACTGAATGTAAACGGTCTCCTTTTTTTTCTCCCACAAGGTTAAAGACAGACTTTTTACTGGTGTTTCCGATCCTGAGGTCTGATGTTCAAAGCCCATTGTTCATCAGGAATAAATTCTAAAAGGCAGATTTAGTCAATAGATCTAGGAATTACAAAGAAAATTTACATTTCCTTCTGGTCTACAGGGCTCCTCACTGGCTCATGACAAAAGAAATCCACAGGGCGCCCAACAGGAGAATTTATAGGATTGATACTTAACTCTTACTAGCAAGTTCCAGGATACGGTATTTTTCTGTTATTTTTGTAATTTTTGCAAGGCCTCTCCTTTTACTTTCTTTCTTTTTTCCATGAGATTGAGCTCCGGCGGGTGATGGAGAAAGCTGTCTTGACCAGTGCCTAACACAGGGCCCAGCCGCTGGAATTTCTCCTCATTCTAGCCACTTCGTCTCTTGGAGAGGGGTCTCCAATCCTATCTTAGGAGGCTCCTTCCACATCCCATGCTTCCTGGTCCTGGTTCTGCAACTGAGCCCTTCTGATCTACTGATGAGACAAACACTGGGATTCAGACCTTTGCTTAGTATTTTATTAGTTATGAGGCCCCGGGGAAGTTGCTCATTTCTCTAAGCCTCTGTTTTTTTAATCTGTAAAATGGGTCTAATAGGAGGATCTTGCCTGTCTCCAAGCTTGAAATATACTTGTAATGTGCTTAACATAGTACATGGCACAGAGAATCCATTCCGGGTGTTACCTGTGTGTTTTTTATTGGTTTACTCCTCTACGATTACTTTGTGTGTTTTCCTCTTTACACTGTTGATCTTCCAAGACTTAGCAATACCTAAGACAGACTAGACTCACAGTAAATATGAGTGCACTGAACCATGAGGAGAGAGTCAGTGGTAGGGTCAAGTCCAAGATAGGGGCAACCCTTCCAGGAAGTTATGAACGTACCAATGCCTGCCCTCTGACCTTTTAAATCCCCATCCGCCACAGCCCACCTGTGGAATTCTTTCCTGGTCAGGGATTTCACCCATCTACACGCAGGTGGGATAAAAACCACGTTGACCATACAGAACCCAAATTCCATTTTCTTTTCGTTTATCATCTCGGAATAATTTTTATTTTTGGTCTTTGACTTCTCATTTTGGTGTCAAAACCCAGGAGATCGGGAAAGTCAGCCAGAACGTCTGCAAACTAGATCCTCAGAAGGACCTGGTCAGTCAGGCGTCTGTGGGCTGGACGCGGTATGGGAGGGGTTTGGATTTGGTGACTGTTTTGCCCGGTGACCCGGCCTATTGCACTTAAAACGTGGTCCCCAAGGAGTCCTCCTTCTTTCTGAGTGTCCTAAGGAATTCCAAGGAGGTGCTGGATTTTGTCTAGGGGTGGAAGCCGATACCTGGAGTTCTGAGAGGCCTGAAGGTGTTTCTCGTTTTGGAATAATTGTTATTTTCGGGTCCCCGACCTCCCAGTCGGGACTCGGTAATCATCCTCAGCAATCCCCTTGGTGCCTCTACTTCCAAGGCTAGTGCTTCTGAGCGCTGGGACTGGGGGCAGCCTGTGAGACCCACAACCAGTTATTAATCTAAATCTTAGACTCTTTACCTGTGAAAGTAGATAACGACTACCTTTAGAGTTGTGACTATAACACCAATATTAAAATAATATTTTATTATATGATGAAAATATTGATCATGAATGTAATGGGCTTGAGCTATCAGCAGTACGCAGTCACTGTTAAGGACCCCCCGACAGCTGCTCACAGTCCCGTAGTGTACCACGCGGCTCCCCGACAGCTGCCGACAGTAGCCCCGTTGGATACTACGTGGCACGGTCATGCCTCTCTCTTTCTTTCTCCCTCACTAAACTGAGCTTCTTGAGGGTAGGAGCCGCCTCCGCCTCATTGCTGTGTGATCTGCACCCAGCACAGGGCCTGGAGTGTGATAAATGCTCAGCAAATCTCTTTGGAATACATTCTGCTTTTCAGTATGTAACTACCTTACTGATGTTCAAGGAAACCAAGATGGGCGTTATTATGTCCCCTTTGAAGTTAGATAGGGGTGGAAAGGAACTGAACTGAACCCCATCTGGGGGGACTCCAGACAGATTTGGTGTACTATCAATACCACCGCTTTTTTGGCCAACTCTGAGTTGCACCCATCCACCCACCCCCAGGCTGCTGCAAGCTCTTTCTGCCTCCAGAGTCCGGGTTGGGGGGCTCTGTTGGCCACACAGCTCAGAGCGCTGTGCACGGCCCTTCAGAGGATCCAGGTAACACACCAAGCCCCCCCCATCCCTCCACCTCTTTGGCTGAGTCCCAGCTCAAAGCAAGGTAGCTCCAGGCTTGAGCAGGCAGCTCCTTCCCGCTCTGTCCTGGGTGTGTCCATCCCCATCCCCCATATGCTGGAGTAGAGCTAATTAAAATTCCTCATCTTCTTAGTGGGTCTTGGTTTTCTCTGAGTCCCAGGACCTGCCTGCATACACACTCACGCCCCTAGCATCGTTTCTGTTGGGGACGGGGCTACACAGCCACGCTCAAACCCTTTTCCCTTCTTCCTTCTCCCCCTCTCCTCCTAAAACAAAGGCACAAAGGATCTGGCTAGCCCTACCACCTAGAAGTTCTGCCAAAAGATAGACACCTGTGAAATCTGCCTAGGCTTTCAGAGCCCACATGAAAGAGGGCTCTAACTGCCCCTCGGGTGCAGCCGCCATCTTTTCACTGCCCAGGCTGGCCACCCTCTCCTGTCACTAAACCTGACCTGGACATCTCTGCAGCCTCGTCTCTGGGCACCACGGTTGACACCTTTCACTGTCCCTATGTGTCCTCATGACCGGAGTGGGGGTCAGTGCACTTCCTTTCTACCCGTATCTATTAAATAACAGTCGCATTTATAAGGGGCTCCACCATTTAATACATTTCACATTCATTTTCAATCTTATGCCAGAAACTGCATGCTTGGGGCTTGGGGTAGGGGGTGAGAAAGATGTGGCCCTGCCCTCAAACCATTCTAGGAGCAGGGGTGTCTGTCACATGTCACTACTGACACTTCTTGTCAGGGCCCAGGACTGTCCAGGTCTCAGGCCCGGCTTAACGAGGTTCCGGATGCAGACCGCTAAGTTACTTTGCTCAGGTCCAGTTTCTCTTAGGTGCCTGAGGGCTGTCTACTTTAGCAGGAGAGAAAGAGAGAGTCTTTGAGAGAGTAAAGCAGTCTTCTTAGAAAGATAGACCTTAGTCTTTAGCGGAGCTTGGTGATCTTCAGCAGAGAGACGCCGTGTTGGCGTTCTGCAGGCAGGCAGGAGAGGAGACAGAGTCAGAGTAAGTGGCTACCTGATAGAATGCGCATGCTCCCGACTGCCCGCTCCTCCAGCCTCATATAAGACTCATCCCGTGCCTCTCAACACCGCAGGTGCAGAGACTGCTCATTCCCCACTGCTCTCATCTCGCGAGCTCTCATGCTTGTTAGGAGAGCCAAATCTCTCTCCATGCCCTTTCCACCCAGGTGTTCCATTATTGAGCTATACAGGTATTTCTTATAACTCTCACTCCTAGCCATAGACTATATGGGCTGCAACGGGTGGCCAATATTTTTTTTCTTTTCTGCCACACCTTGAAAGAGTAAGAGTTGTCTTGGGTTATACAGTAAATATGCAAACACTAATAAAAGCTAATTAAGAAAGAAAAAAATCCATGCATACTTTTCTGATATTCAATATCATAGATAAGCAAAAAAAAGAGGGAAAGAAAAAGAAAAAGTCCTCACAAAATCAGCTTGTGACCCATGGCTCAGGCTGGACACCCTGCTCTAGGGGGGGAAACAGAAAACAGACATAAGCAGCTGTCTTAATACTCACTCCTTAATGCTACGGTTACTACGTCTGGCTACCAGTTACATATTTTCAGGTTTACTATATACTCAACACTGTACCAAGCCTATTTAAGCTTTAGCATACCCTACTGGATGTGTTCTCACTAAAAAATATGAACATCACCAGAGCTGGAGAATAAAAAAAAATGCTGAGTTTATTGCTTGCCAGGCAGAGGAAGGTCATGGCACTCAAGGCACAAGTTTAGCTGGTCTCCCAGAACAGAAACGGAAAGGGGTGTGTGATGGGGAAAAATGAGTTGGAGTTGGAATTCAGAGAGCAATTTCTGAGTTCACCCTGTAGGACAAGACTCTGGGTTCAAGTCCTTGGCTGACTGATGAACCAGATTATCAACTCTTACTGTTTCTGAGCTGGTGCAGGCCAGACCCCTTGGGGCGGTTCCCTATGAAGTCTGCAGTAGATTCCGCCAAGTCTCTGATGGGTCCAGAGTCACCTCAGGTTTGGCGAGGAATTTTAACAGTTTGTTTTCTATATCTATTTATAGGTAGAGACACTCAAGCTCAGCTGGTGAAGGAATTTGCCTACTCTCACTAGTTAGAAAATGGCAGAGCCAGAAATTGCTCTCTGAATTTCAACTCCCATGTTGCCCCTCCTACCAGACGGCTTTTAAGCAATTCCCATGAATATACGTATAAGATCAGCCAGACCTTAGACTTAGAATTCTGGCCTGAGGCTCGGCGCCTGTGGCTCAGCGGGCTAAGGCACCAGCCACGTACACCTGAGCTGGTGGATTCGAATCCAGCCCGGGCCCACCAAACAACAATGACAGCTGCAACCAAAAAATGGCTGGGCATTGTGATGGGCACCTGTAGTCCCAGCTACTTGGGAGACAGAGGCAAGAGACTCACTTGAGCCCAGGAATTGGAGGTTGCTGTGAGCTGTGATGCCACAGCACTCTATCCAGGGTGTCAGCTTGAGGCTCTGTCTCAAAAGAAAAAAAAAAAAAAGAATTCTGGCCTGAATCTGCTATACAAAGGCACGTTGGTCACCTTGAGGCCAAGAAGCCATTGGTGGCTCAGAATTCATCTGTCATGTCTCCCAATGTTGTTGAATTCTGGGGTCTTCACTGGAGGCTGATGGCTTGAAAGTGAGGGGGGAGCCTAACATAGTCTCATCCACTTGCCCTTGCTGGAAAGAAGGTGAATAACTTCATTCCTCATCCTCACTCACTTTCCTTGCCCTCTCTCCTGCTAGGACCAAAACATATTCCCTGTGATCATGTCTTGACAGCTGCGTGACCACTGGAAAAATCACTCAACTTCTCTGAACTTTAATTTCCTCATCCATAAAACCAGAAGGGGAGAGGTGGAGCTCACACCTAGAGAGAAGCAAGGCAGCTAAAGGTGAACGGCGTGGGCTGGGAAGCCAGGCAGCCAGAGTCCAGATCTTGCTTCTACTAGCTCTGTGACCTTGGCCAGTTCACTTAACTCTTTGTGCCTCATTTCCTTTGAGCAAGGGGGATGATAACAACAGTACCTACCTCTGAGGGTGGATTGAATAATGAATACATGCAAAGTTCTCAGAACAATTTCTAAAGAGCTGTACTCAGAATGTAATGAAAACAACAGCTGGCACTTGTATCATGTTACAGAGTATAACTCTTTTCACAGATTTTCTCCTTAGCCTCCCATGGCAGCCTCTGAGAGACCAAATCATTTTTTCAAGGTCATACAGCCCATAAAGGACTAAAAAGGGATGGAGACCCAGGATTCTCCTGCAGAGGCAGTATAGCGTGGCAGAGCCTGACACACATGCTAGTGAGTTCCCCTCTCTCTCTTCCTGTCCTCTCTCTCTCTGCCACCCCCATACTCGCCTTCCTCTCTCTCTGGGCAGCCCAGAGAACATCCACTTATGCTAAGCTTTACTTTCTTCAACCATAAAGTGGAAAGGATACACCTGTCACCTAAGAGCAAACCCTTGCTACGCCACATTGGCCACAGACCAGCATATCAGTGTCACGTGGAGCTTGTGACAAATGTGGAACCTCAGAATCAAAATCTGCATTTTTAGCAAGATTCCCAGATAATTTGTATGCACATTAATGTTGGAGAAACTCTGGACTAAAGGATGTGAATTGTTTTGCAAACTGTGAAGTCAGGGACATCATGTTGACAGTGACTTGATGAATGGCGGTGCCCCTGTACACACTCAGGATTTCTAGTCACACAGTCTTGCTGGCCACTCACTGGTGAGGAAGGGGACGACAAGAAAATTACCAAAGAGACAGACATTTCCCTTATTAAGCAAATTGCTTTCTGGGGAACACACTTACGTGGGACATACGTATATTAAACATTTTTGTTGCTTATCTGAAATTCAAATGTAATCGAGTGGGTTGCATTTTATCTGGCAAAATGATTCCTAAATGAATCCACTTGTCATTTAAGTCCCTAAAGTTTGGGGTATTCATTTATCTAACAGTGGAGCCAGATGTTGGACTTTCTTTGACCTTGAAGTGCCTGGACAATGGCAGGGGAGGAATCATACTAATGACTATGAGACTTTGTCGAGCACCTGCCACTTCCCAGTTGCTTTCTTAGACAATATTACTTCAAATCTGAAGCTTGCTCAAGTGTGGCTGTGGTCCAGCAGCCTCGTTTGTTAGAAATGCAGACTCTCGGGCCCCATCCTGGACCTACGAAGTCACCTCCGGGTGATTCACATGTATGACGGAATTGAGACTCACTGAACTACACAGCTCTGGGTCAAGGAATAATTAGTTAAATATTCCTGTTTTTGAAAAATAGACTATTCTTACAGAGAGAAATTTTAGGTGTACAGAAAAACTGAGCAGAAAATACAGAATTCTTGTATACCCTCTGCACAGCATTTTCTCTGTTAACACTTGGCGTTAGTGTGGGACATTTGTTACAATGGATGAGCCAATACTACGTTATTACTAACTCAAGTGTGCTGTTCACACTACCGTGCCCTCTTGGCCCGTCCATTCTACGGGCTTTGACAAATGCATGATGGCACCTAGACACCCTCACGGTACCACATACAGCAGCCTCACTGCCCTGAAAATTCCCTGGGATTCACCTGTTCATCTCCCCATCCTCCTTTTCCTTGGACTCCTGGCACACTGATACTTTTACTGTTAAATACCATTTTGTTTGTTAAAAAATGAAGAAAACAATCCTTCCATAAGGACCAAGAGTATGTTTCCAAGACAGAAATTGATATAGAGGTTAAAGACTTGCCCAAGGTCACCAAGCTCATAAACATAGGAGCTGAGCTCTCAACCCAAGTTGGCCTCACTCCAGAGTCTATGTTTTCTAATATGACCTTGCCCTTCCTTGTGAAGACAGGACACAGTTGTAATCCTGTACCGCAGGGAGGTGTAGAGGTTTTGGTGAGTATTGGTCTATGGTTAGTTCTGGGAGAAGGGAGGGAACTCTCTGGTCTACTGAGAAGTTCCCAAGGATTCCCAATGCGCACTTCAGCTGGACTTGCCTGTGGACGAATTTCCAGACTCTCCCCACCAGCTGTTTTTTCACCTCACTCAAACCAGTTATGATTTATAAATGGCAACGTTAAAATGCTAATGATCCTGACTAGGCTTGCTGATTACCCCTTAATCAACTGCTAATAGGCCTTAGCTGCCAGCCCTGGGTGGTTGATAGGGTTCCAGCTAGCCAAAATTACAGGGAAGCTGGTTGAAATGACACCGGCCTTGAAAATAGGAAGCCATGGAGCCTGGTGGGAAGTGTCTTCTTTTCAATTTCCCTGCTTTGCCTTTTTGTCCTGATGTTTTGGTCCAGGCATGAGGTATCTTTAGGAAAGCCAAGGTATTCAGAGGATGGGCAGAGCCACACAAAGCCAGCAGTGAGCAGTGAACAAGCAGAGGAGGTAAATCAACAAATGATTATTGAGCCTACACAAAATGTCAAGTATTGTGTTGAGTGCTTTCTTCCTGACCCTCCAAAGCTTCTGGTTTTGGAGGAGAAAATGAAGGCAATTGAATGTGCAAGGAAAAGACTTCGAGGAACATATGAGGTAGGAAGTCATGAAATCAGAGGCAACTATAGGCTGCAAGAGCAAACTAGGAAGACAGTTACCATCTACAGAGCATGTTCTAAAAGACTTGCTGACTAAGTACCTAAAATCAAACACTGGTGATACCCAATACTTTAATAACAATAGCTGCACCTACCATGTGTCTGGGATGGCCAGTCACCATAGTTACTATTTTAAGTAGAAGTTTTACTATGTCTACCTTACAGATGCAGAAGCTAAGACTCACAGAAGTTGGCTCCTACCACTTTGGCAGGTTGAGGCGGGTGTATTGCTTGAGCTCACAAGTTTGAGACCAGCCTGAGCAAGAGCAAGACCCTAACTCTATTAAAAATAAAAAAAACTAGCCAGGCATTGTGGTAGGCACCTACAGTCACAGCTACTCGTGAGGCTGAGGCAAGAGGATCTCTTGAGCCCAGAAGTTTGAGGGTGTTGTGAGCTATGACACCATGGCACTCTACTCAGGGTGACAGAATGAGACTCTGTCTTAAAAAATAAAAAAATGGGCAGCGCCTGTGGCTCAGTGAGTAGGGCATTGGTCCCATGTGCTGAAGGTGGCGGGTTCAAACCCAGCCTCGGCCGAACTGCAAAACAGAAAAATAGCCAGGCGTCGTGGCGGGCGCCTGTAGTCCCAGCTACTCGGGAGGCTGAGGCAAGAGAATCACCTAGGCCCAGGAGTTGGAGGTTGCTGTGAGCTGTGTGACACCACGGCACTCTACCAAGGGCGATGGAGTGAGACTCTGTCGCCACAAAAAAAAAAAAAATTAAAAATGTACATTTTGAAGCTCAAAAGTTAGAGAAGGGAAAACCCCATGTTGTGTCAGTAAAGGTCCAGCCAGGAGAAAGAAACCACACCAGTTATTGTAACAGGAAAACCTAAAATAGAGAATTGCTGCCTGGGAATTGAACAATACAAATTGCAGAAAGAGAATGTTAAAGTATCATGGAACCAACAACTACAGGGAACAGGTTCCTCTGGGGTTGGGACAACTAGAAGAAGAGGTTGGCTTTATTAAAACTCAGAGATATGAGGGAAGGGGTGCGTAGAGATGACACTCAGACTCTTGAGAATGGCCCCCACCTGGCTGGCAATATTGCTTCTGAGCTTGAAGGACAGGCCCATTGGCCTGGGACTCAGATCTCTGAAGACTTGGTTGGTGTCACCAAGAGGGCACAGTGAGACCAGTTCTGGGAGTGCTAGAAAAACTGCAAAGTAGATTTAAGTGTTGCTCCTAAAAGGAACTGGGGCTGTCAGGGTGAAGAGACTTTGTGCGGGAACACAGACAGGCACAGGAAGTAAACAGGAAGCAGAAAGCAGGAAGCAGGGAATAAACAGGAAAGAGTAATCCCTGCTTTCTCCAGGTGTGCAGACTCCCTCCAGCGCCCCCTCCTGGTTGGGCTCAGCGGGTAACCACTTGCCAAGTGGAAATGTGGTTTGCAGACTTCCCGCCCCAACATCTCCATAGTAGCCAGCATCTCAAAGTACACATTGGTGTCATAGAAACGATGTGAAACTTAGCATCTGAAGACCTGGACTACTTTAAAAGTTTTTAACCGAATTTCCTTTTCCCCCTCTTAGCTATCTGTAATCCATTCTTATTGCAACCAGAATGATTATTTTTATAGGTTAGTGGATAGTAGTTTCTCTATCTGAACTTACAGTGGATTTTCCATTTCCCTGACAACTACTGAAACTCCTTGACTGGTCTGTAAGGTCTTGCTTGATTTCAAATGTCTCCAGCCTTGCCTTAAACCACATTTCCCCTCAATTACTATATTTGGGCTGCAGCAGCCCTCTTGGTCTTCTTTGAAGCCCCTTCCACATCGGGCCAGGATAGGGTTTCTGTGCTTGCTATACATTTGGCACTAAGTATTCTCCCCCAACTCTCAGGCTAATTCTTCTAAAGACTAAACATGCCTTTTTTGTTCTCTGACATCCAAGTTACATGAATGCCCATAGGCCATCTTCTTTTTTGCATACTTTTCATACATGTTTACAGTTTAAAGCACTTTCTATAATCTGTAATTGCTTAATATCTATTGCACACATTATGTTTTGAGCTTTACGAGTTATGAGGACAGAAATCCTGTCAGGTTTGTTGTCTTTTAGATAACCCTGGGTCTGATATATGGTCATTACTCCTTAAATATTTGTGGAAGGAATGTGTACGCTTTCCTGTAGCCCCCATGTTGAAGGCTGTGAAGTTCATATGACTTCTAGGTCCTCAAGCCTTAAGCTCCTTGAGGACAGGAACTATATCTTGCACACTTTGCACAACAGTGAGCAAAGTATAAGCACTGATGAAGCCTTCTTGGCTCTTCCATTCAAGCAGACTATTCACATACAAAAATCATCTATAGACGTCTGGAATCTTTGGAATATTTTCAAGTCTTTGCTTTGGAGCTGGCAGTGGCCACCCTGAGACAAATCAGAGAAGATGCAATCTCAGCTAAGCTGCCAACCATATGGGAAAGTGCTGAAGAGCATGGTCTGAAACCCAGCCCACCACTCAGACAACCCACGTGTGACCTTGGGAAACTTACTTATTCTCATTGTGTTTCAGTTTCCTCAGTCTAAATAGTAATAACAACGCCTTCCTTACAGGATGCTGTGAGGTGTGCTGAGTATTCATACAAAGTGCCACAGTAAATGTGGATGAATGGGGACATCCAAGCTAAAGCAAATATGTATAACAGTACAGAGTCCTCCCTTATCCTCAGGATATATGGTTCGAGTGGTGGGGAAGAGTGGATGCCTGAAACTGTGGACCGAACCGGACTTTACAGATACTGTTTCTTCCTATACATAGATACCTGTGATAAAATTTAATTTATGAATTGCATACAGTAAGAGATTTGCAACACTAACTAGTGATAAAATAGATCAATTATAAAAATACATATATACCAGCATTACTATTCTTTGGTGCCATTGTTAAGGAAAATAAGGGTTACTTGAACACAGAACTGAAAAACAGTGAAGTAATCCATCTGCTGGCCTAGAGGGCTGCTCAGAGACTCTCACACAGGCAGCACCCACAGTGTGGATACCCTGGTGATGAGAGATTTCATCCCGCCACTCAGAATGGTGAACAAGTGAAAACGTACAAGTTGCTTATTTCTGGAATCTTCCATTTCATATTTTCAGATCACCACTGAAACTGCCAAAAGTGAAACCACAGGTAAATTGCACTGTGCTTGGAAATATAAGTGCCCTTAGCACCTGCCTCTCAGCTAAATTTTGCTTGTAACAAGGAGCTACCCATATCTTCTGTCACTCTTTTCCAAAATAGAATTTAGTATGAAGGATCCCATGACCTGGAATCTTTATTCTCTATCAATGTTGCTCATCCCTCAGGCTAAACCACCCTCATTGTTAATCTCATCTCCAAAGTATAATGCTCAGGATTTTTTGTTTGTTCATTTTCTGCAAGGCTATTCTTGCATGTTAATATGAATGTTTCAACTGCGTTGTGTATTTTTCCAACACCGTATTTTAGTTCTACGCTATGTTTTGTTTTGCTAATGGGACCTTGCGACACAAACTGGACTCCATAGCTATTGATTAATTCTATTTCAACACAAGATGGAAGCCCTCTCTCGATCAGTTTAAGTAGCTCTGACAGTTTTCAGTTGCGAAGAATACAATTTACCTAACTAGTTAAGCAAGACAGGCTATTTTTTGGTTGATTATGGCTGAGACTGTTATCCACTAATAGACTCTGCTGGTCATTTATTTGGCCGCCTACATAGCAGTTTCATTTGCCAGCCCCCTGGCAGCTGAGTGTGGTGCCGTGGGTAAGTTATTGCTGATGGATGTGCATGAAAGGAGATGTGAAGTTTCGTTTTCTCCAAAGGAGCTACTTCCCATCCACTTCCTCTTTCCCAGTTTCCACAAGCTGAAATTTGGACATAGTGGTGGGGAAGAGCTTCAACCAAGAAGGGATTAGATCATTTTTATCTCACAGAGCACCCTTAAACCTGTAGTTAAACTTCTACAGTACACTTAAATTATGTTGACCAAACAAAAGATCAAACGAAAAGGATATACTTACTCTGCTTTGAACTTCCTTCAAAAATAATTTAATTGATGATCTTTAAAAACTTTCTAGGCACACTTTGGATCCTCCCATGGTGCACCAGTTGAAAATCACTGCCTTTCAGGGTGACAGCACACAACAAAAGAAGAAAACCAAGCCCTTGAATGACCTTGGTGGGAAGGAGCAAACCAACTCCCTGGACTACCTGCTTATAACTTTATGTGAAAGAGAAACAACCCTTCCACCTTGTTTAAGCCCAACTGTCATTTATCCTGGCACAGCAGCTGAAGCAATGGCTTGTTAGTGTTGAAATGGCTTGTAGAGTCATTGGGAGGGCGGAAGAAACAGTCTCGACTGAGATTTTGGAAATGACTCCAAAGTGCTCTGGGAAATACAAGGATATTTAGACCTTCTATGGAAAGGAAGCTTTGGTTCCAAAATGACCTCAGTCAGCACTGTTATGACTTGGAAGAACCATGTCCTGGGTCTGACTCTCTCAGAGAAAGTGACCCTGCATTGGGGTGAGGGCAGCCCAGAAAAACCAACACCCCCACAACCTTGCTGGCCATGGACTCTACAGAGGTCGCACAAGCCTGTTGCCTCACTTTTCCATTCCAGAATTCATGCTCCTGCAACTGGTTGGCCAAACCTAGGTCCCATCCAGAGCTTAGCTGCAAGAGAGTCTAGGACTTGTAAGTTTTACCTCTCCAGCTTCCACTTTATAGTGATGTATGCCAGAAAGAGGATGGCAAGGAGTCTGAACGCTAACCCACTGTGTCCGGTCCAGGTGACTTACTAGATCCTCGGGGTACAGAGCCAACCAACAGACATTTCCAAATGACCACTTATCATGTGTCAGCCACTGCGTTAAGTGCTGTGGTCACAGTTTAATATGAAGCAGTTTACCCTCAAAGAGCCTGCCATACAATTTATAACAGTGTGCTAAGTTCTGAGAGGTAATGGGGTTCAGGACATGCTCACCCCAAAGACAGCCCCTGATCATATTGAAGAAAACAGCAGAAGCAGGAAGGTCACTGTGACCTTCTGGACTCCCCTGAAGCAGGACATATGACCTTCCTGTGAGAGGGGCCCCCTACACCCAGAGGAAGGGGATGTCCTTATTTCTGAAACACAGAGTCTCAGAAGAATCTAAGCAGACAGGCCTTGGTGAGCATCTGCAGTTCATTCCCGTTGGATCCCACCCTTTGCCTGTCATATTTCTCCAAGCTTCATCAAACCTAGTATAGATTTGAGTGTTCATTTCCTTATAAAGGCTCCCGTTTCACATAAGACTTACAAATACAGGTGTATATTAAATAAATGTCTATGCTTTTCTCTTGTTAATCTGTCTGGACCAGGATGGGTGACTGGAGTCACTTCTCCCCCGCTGCAGAGAGAGCGTTGCTTAGGGCGGCTCACTCAGGCTGTGCGTGCAGGTGGGGGAGGCTTGGGCAGGCGATGCCTCAGATAGGTCCTGATGTTGACACACACCACAGCTTCATGCTGGAGAACGTGGACTGTGCTGTGAGATCTAGTTGAATCCCACTATGTCACTTGTTCTAGCTAAAACCTTGAGTAAGTTCATCTGCGTGCTTGAATGTAATGCAAAGTTTGTTTCATTTCCCTAAAACAACCGTCCCTCAGAAAAGAGAGTGGCTTTACATTCAACTCCTTATAAGAGTCAGTGTTTTGTTTTGAACAACATCAACAACAAAAAAACAGTAACTGGAAATAAGATCATTTAGTTGAAAGTGTGATGCCTTTCAAAGGAGGAGACTTCCCCGGTGGTCACACAGCCAGACCGGTGGAGGCTGAACGGCGCTTTCCTCCACCGCCCACCTCCCCGCTGCTGACCAAACCATTCTTCTTGCCCTCTGGCTGCGTCTCCCGAGAGCTTTTTCTCTGCACTGCAGGTAATTTCCAGATAGTATGTCCGGTTCAAAGGCCTGTGCTTTTCCCGGTATTTTTCAGCCTGTGCTATTGGCCTTAGCATCTCCCAAGTCTCAGGCGAGGACTCCTGGGCTGTGGCCCTGGGACCCTGAGGACAGCCCTCCCACGACGCGGCTCCTCTGTTGCTTGGTGCCAAATTCGGACCTTTCTTGGATAGGAAAGGGGGTCTTCAGTCTGAGGGTGTCTTCAGATGACGAGGAACAGGGGAAGCTGCAGACCCCAGCCCTGCCAACACACTGGGACGATGTTGTCTGCGCGCATATAGGAAGCTACATTCAAACTCCGTAAGCAGTCGGCCTGCTTAGTCCATGCTAACACTCACAACTCAGTGAGAAACAATTCCCTTTGCAGCGTAGCAACCAGCTGTCCGCTCATTCATTCCGGCACCTGTACAAGTGGGAACTGATACCTAAGGGATTCCCAAACTTTTCCCCTGCCCTTCCCTGAGTTTCCAGGGCTGCCCTGATGTCACGGACTTTCCTGGTTTTCCCACCCTCACATGTTCCTAAATCCACACTGGGTTTTCTCTCAAACACTATTAGAATGTACCTGGGGGCGCAGCCTGCCAGAGCTTACTTTAGCAATATTGAGCAACATTGAAGGACTAACTAACGTTCACCTTCCTTGTTGCCCTGAGACCTAGGAAGAACTTTGTTACAAACTATGGAAAAATAAGCAGGGGTTCCGGGAAGAACGCAAGCCTGGAGGCATGGGGTCTACAGGCAGGAGGGAAGCCCTAGTTCAGGTGCTGACACGCTCTGCGCACTTTTGACAGATGATTTCCACTATCCCTCCTGTTTCCTCAGCTGTAAAATCCAGAAGTCGGTTAGACTACACAAGCACTTTGCCAACGTTAGTATGCACACACATCTCCTGGAGCTTTGTTCTCAGCACCTGTGGCTGAAGCAGCTAAGGCGCCAGCCACAAACACCTGAGCTGGGGGGTTCGAATCCAGCCCGAGGCCCGCCAAACAATGACGGCTGCAACCAAAAAATAGCCGGGTGTTGTGGCAGGCGCCTGTAGTCCCAGCTACTTGGGAGGCAGAGGCAGGAGGATTGCTTGAGCCCAGGAATTGGAGGTTGCTGTGAGCTGTGATGCTACAGCACTCTATCCAGGGTGACAGCTTGAGGCTCTATCTCAAAAAACAACAAAAAATTATATATATATATATATATATATATATGTTTATATATACGTATATATATAAACGTATGTATACGTGTATATATATAAACATATATATATATAGATACATATATATTCTGATTCAGTCTGTCCAGGGTTCGCATGGGATTCTGCATTTCTAATAAAGTCCCACGTGAAGCTGGTGTTGCTGGCCTATGGACCACGGTTGAAATCATAGAGTGTGTAGATGATTTTGGAAATTCCCTGTAGCTCCTGGCATCTGCATACTACACACACAGCTAGTAACAACACTTCTGATGGGCTTAAATATGTATTTACACACACATTTGTTAAAGTACACACATAACAGGTGGCTAGAAGAGTCAAACAATACGGAAATATAAAAACCCAGAACGTGGAAGTGTCCCAGTTACCCTATCCTCAAAAGAGAACTATTATAAACGGCGCAAAGTATTTAAGAATATGAGGGTCCATCCAAAAGATGACAGTGGTTGGCTGTCCCTGCTCAGTAACCCTCCGAGACGTTTTTTGGGGGGAAGAGTTAAAAGTTTCATCTTTAGCTCAAAGCTTTTGCAACACCCGAGTGTGGGAGCAAGAGGAGGAAGTTCCCCTTCCCCTAACCAAAAGTTCACTGAGCAATTAAGGCAGATGAATGAGAGGAAGAAGGTTATTTACTGTGCCCATGGGGAGAGTCATAGAGTTATTGCCCAGTATCCTGGTGGGATCCAGATATATCCATACACTCCTTTAATAATTTATTTTATTATTTTATTTATTTTTTTTTTTTTGAGTCAGAGTCTCACTATATCACCCTCAGTAGAGTGCTGTGGTGTCACAGCTCACAGCAACCTCCAACTCTTGGGCTTAAGCGATTCTCTTGCCTCAGCCTCCCAGTAGCTGGGCCTGCAGGCGCCCACCACAACGCCCAGCTATTTTTTGTTGTAGTTGTCATTGTTGTTTAGCAGGCTGGGCCCAGGTTCGAACCCACCAGCCTCAGGGTATGTGGCTGTGGCTACGGACGCTGAGCCCATTCACTCATTTTACAGGAGAGAGGGAGAAAAGGAATCTACTTCTAGGGAGGATGAATGGATGAGGAGACTGACTTGTAAATGATTCTCTTTGCAAATTAAATTAACCTTGAGAGACAGTATTATGTTTAAAATGATTTTAAATCAAGGGTTATGCTCTTGATTTTTCTTTCCTGCAATATAGAGAAATAACAGGGAAGGGGAGGAGATGGTTCTTTTGTAGATTGGTCTGGTTATGCAAATAGAGGGAAAGCCCCTTCCAAGAGCCTGGTGATGTCCAAGGGCCTTTAATGCAAAACATGTTTATACACAGGAGTCGTATTTATGGGTGAACTGTCCTGACCTCCTTCACCAGGATGGAAGGTGACAAGTTGGCGAGCACGAGCTTAGTAAGAGGGGGCCGGTCTTTGTGGCGCATTCTCCCATGGGGATTTAGAGGTCGTGATGACTTCAGAAAGGGATCTTCACAGGGCTGAGAGAGGGAGAGTGAAATCCCGAAGGCTCAGAGATCTGGTCACCTGGGGCTTTCCAAACAGGTGCTTTTCCAGAACAGTCCTTCTGTGGGGGCATTGCCCACTTATCAGGGGAAAAGTTTGGCACATGTTTTTCCTAGAAAATGTCCCATAACATCAAAGAGGGAACCTATAGAACCAAGAAAGGTAAGAATCTCGTCAGTGATGGGCTCGGGAACAGTTGGTTCTCAGCTGTCCAGGGCAGAATCCTTAGTCCAGGGGACCCAGGAGAGGGGGAGGTTTTGTCTTCTGCAGCGTCCAGCAGCAGGGAAGTGAGAGGACCCGTCAGACTCTCGCCCGGCTGCTGTTTTGAAAAGAGACTTCTGAGACAAGACTCCCAGCTGCACTCGGAGCAATTCCATTCTAACTGTTTCAGGGTCCACTCTTGGCTGGGCACCCCTCCTTTCCTGTCTCATCTTCCTCCCCCTCCTCCTGTTCTCCAGGAGGGAGTCTCGATGTGTTTACAAAAGCACTTTCCCAAATGGCCCTTCTCTTCCCATCCTTCTGACCGTTTCGCCGGCTGTTTCCTCTTCCTTGAACACACTCCAGGCCCTGTGGTTCCCCCACGGCCTCATGCTCTTTCCTCCAGCTCTTCTCTCCCCACGTGGAGCAGAATACGGCTCTTTTCTCTGGTAACGTCATCTCACGCCACCCTTGTAATAACATTTCTTACACACTATAACTTCATTTTTTAAAAATTTTCCACATCGGACTGGGAGATCCTTGAGGGCAGGTACCCATTTTTTTAAGGCTGTGTCTTCTAGGGATTCAGGAGAAGCTCACGAATTTTGGTTGAGCAAGTCCTAAGAATGTCAGTCACTCAAGGAGAGCTAAAATGATCATAACCAAATATGCGTGCATGAATTCATTTCTGGGTGATCACAGATTGACTGATAGATGTGGGGCCATTGATTCATTCAACTTACAGGCAAACTTTGAGAGAACAGTTCGATCCACTGAACAAGATATTGGATTTGAGGGCAGAGAGCCCCTTTCTGGGCATGGTTGTCTGTAATGGGAGAGGACTCCCACTATCCTCATGAGATCAAATGAGATAATAGGCTTGAAAAAACTGTAGTGAGATGTGTAAATGTCAGCACTTACTATATAGTTAAGGTGTAATTGAGGAAAACTATACCAAATTCGTATTACCAGAGTTGGGGATGGCTTCATGCACCAGTAAGGAAGATGTTATCCCTCACACTCCCAATACCCCCGTATGGCCATTTACTCTCTTTTGGGACACTGGGCTGGGACTCTACAAACCAAATTCCTGCTTTGCGGGTCCATTTTAGGTCCTGCCAGTAAGGGATGCCAGGCTGTTAGGAGGAGGAAGAGGCGATTGCTCCTTCCTGTTTACTTCCTGTTCCTGTCAGCACAGCCTCAGCTTCACTTCTGCACCCCGCAGAAGCAGTTCCTCCAGCCGGCACTTTTCCCTTGGGTGAGCGGCCTCATTGCATTCCTGCAGCCCCCGCTGCTGGCACTCCCTCTAGGGGACAAGGTCCCAGCTCCCCAGAGATCCCCTTCTAAGCCCAGAGACCTCACTCAGCACCGGCTGAGAAATTCCCCCCTTGCTAGCGATATGTTTAAAGACTGGAGGACAGGGGTATGATCATGGATGGCTGCAGCCTTGAACTCTTGGACACAAGCCATCCTCCTGCCTCAGCCTCCCAAGTGGCTGGGAATTACTGTGCCTGGCAAATTTCTGCCTTTTAATAATTCTAAACTCTTAATTTGTTTAAGAGGTAGTCACTTCATGTGATTGCTAGCACCCCTTACTCTCTTTGCTCTTTTAGTTCTTTAGCATCTAGCTAACAATTTTTTTCAGTTAACTTCTCTTGTTAAAAATGGCCCGTTTCCTGTCTGCCAACTGTGTTCTGACCCACTACACAAACTGAACGTAAGGTTGGATTTGAAAGAGAAATAACAGAACTTGCCTAGAAAAGAGCTCCAGAAACTCCAGTAGCCCTTTATGAAGGCTCCTTGACAAATTCTAGAATGTTCCTAGGGTATGCAGCCTCGAAGATGGCCCCTCCTGATCCCTACATACTAGTAATCCTGGCTGATTTGATGAGGTCATTTCTAAGATTAGGTTACAAAAATGTCTGTGGTTTCCGTCGTCAGGAATCTCTTTTGCATGGCTCACTTTGGGGGAAGCTAGCTGCAAGATTGTTTGGCCATAATGTAGAGAGACTCACGTAGTTGGGGGCAAGGCCTACACATATACATGTGAGTTTGGAAGCAGACCCCACAGTCCCCAGATGGACTGCAGACCTCACTGTCCCCAGATGAGACTGCAGTCTCAGCTGACAGTTTGACTCCAACCTCATGAGGGACCCTAAGCCAGAGGCCCTCAGCCAAACCATACCCAGTTTCCTGCAAACCATATCCAGTTTCCTGCCCCACGAAATTGAAACACTCAATGTTTGTTGTTTTAAGCCACCAAGTTTTAGAGTAACTTGGTTATGCAGTATGAGAGGCTAATAAAGTTCTTTTTATTGAGAAACTTTTAAGGACAAAAAGGAAGTATTTTCAACTTTACTCTCCTAACCAGTGAGTATAGACAACTGATTTAAGAATCCGCAGTTAAAAACAGTTTTATTCGAATATTCTTTTAGCACCTACTGTTTTACTTTATCCAAATCTGGAGTTCCTTTTTTGAGAAATGGGTGCTGTTGGGGATTTGGGGCAAGGAAAATAATACATATTTGTAAAGAATCTCTTAGCTCTAATTTACCCACAGGCATACTCTGAGCTAGGTATTGGGTAAAGAAAAGAAAATGTATATTTCAAACTCCAGACCTCTTTTTTAAGGAGCATAAAAGTTAAATTGAGATAACGAGACACAGACAAAATTAAGTAATCAAAGGAGACCGAGACTAATTGGGATTCTTGTTTGCAAACAGTGTATTTGTCAGGGTCGGTCAACATCTCTACCAGGCAACCACAAACTGTCAGTGCTTCAACAGTATAAAGTTCATTTCTTGGCATTTGGAGGCAGGAAGGACTATGCTCTGTGTACTCACTCAAGAACCAGGATCTCTATATGTACACCATGGAATATTATACAGCCTTAAAGAAAGATGGAGACTTTACCTCTTTCCTGTTTACATGGATGGAGCTGGAACATATTCTTCTTAGCAAAGTA
>CAUYON010062742.1:0-44977 GCA_963573935.1 Arctocebus calabarensis | reverse complement strand
AACGAAGATAGACTCACACTGGATTAAAGATTTAAACTTAAGACATGAAACTATAAAAATACTAGAAGAAAGTGCAGGGAACACTCTTGAAAGCATTGGCCTGGGTGAATACTTTATGAGGAGGACCCCCAAAGCAATGGAAGCAGTATCAAAAATACACTACTGGGATCTGATGAAACTAAAAAGCTTCTGCATGGCCAAGAATACAGTAAATATAGCTAATAGACAGCCCTCAGAATGGGAGAGAATATTTGCAGGTTATGCCTCCGACAAAGGTTTAATATCCAGAATCCACAAAGAACTCCAACGTATTAGCAAGAAAAGAGCTAGCAATCCCATCTCAGGATGGGCAAAAGATCTGAAGAGAAACTTCTCTAAAGAAGACAGGCACATGGCCTTCAGACACATGAAGAAATGCTCATTATCCTTAATCATCAGAGAAATGCAAATCAAAACTACCTTGAGATACCATCTAACTCCAGTAAGATTAGCCCACATAATGAAATCCCAAAACCAGAGATGTTGGCGTGGATGTGGAGAAAAGGGAACACTCCTACATTGCTGGTGGAAATGCAAACTAATACATCCCTTTTGGAAAGATGTTTGGAGAACACTCAGAGATCTAAAAATAGATTTGCCATTTGACCCTTATAATTCCCTTACTTGATATATACCTGGATGACCAAAAATCACGTTACAACAAAGATATCTGTACCAGATTGTTTATTACAGCCCAATTCATAATTGCTAAGTCATGGAAGAAGCCCAAGTGCCCATCGATCCACGAATGGATCAATAAATTGTGGTACTTGTATACCATGGAATATTACTAAGCCTTAAAGAAAGATGGTGACTTTACCTCCTTCATACTTACATGGATGGAGCTGGAACACATTCTCCTTAGCAAAAGTATCTCAAGAATGGAAGAAAAAGTATCCAATGTATACAGCCCTAATATGAAGCAAATTTTTACCTTTAATTTTACGGCTGAAAACAAATTACTGCACAAGAAGACTGGAATGGGGATTGGTTGGGATTGGGAGGGAGTGGTTGGGGGGAAAGAGGATAAAGGGTGAGATCACACTTGAGGTGCATCTTTGAAGAGTCAGGAGAAAACTACTAAATGCAGAACACAAATGTTTTCACACAATAAATGAGAAAATCTCACGAATGTTATGTCAAACTGATGGATGAAAATATCTCAGATTGTATATGAAGCCCGCACTCTGTACTCCATGATTGAACTAATGTACACAGCTATGATTCAATTAAAAAATATATATAAATAAATAAAAAATAAATCCATATTGCTTCTGTTTCTCTGGAGAACCTGAACTATTATGTGTATAATAGTAAGTAATGACAATTTCATCTGTTCTTTCAAAAGCAAGTCTCTGTAGCTCATCAGAAATTTTTTTATATATGTGTGTATGTATGTATATACATATATATATGGCTATAGAAAAGAATTTAGTAGTGCAAACCTTTTTAGATTAAGCATCTATTATATGTCTTTCATAAATAATGTATTGTCTATATTAGAAACACAAAATGTATGAGTGACAAAAGAAATGGTATGAATACTACCAATAAGCTCTTCCACTGTGTAAAAGGGAACAGGGTACATATGAAATGTAGAAGTAGGACATATGAAATGTAGAAGTAGGACTATATGAACTGCATAAAAAGAGTATGAAAACAGAAATTTGGCTTATAGGAATATATACAAGTTAACAATTAAAATGATACATTAACTTTTGTGAATCCGATTATTACGTATTTCTTTATATGTGTAATTTTGGCCTTCTATTAGTTTAGGTCCTGTCACATTTGGTTGATTTACAATTTTCATTTTAACATAATCCTTATTAAGTATATAATAAGGTGGTTTATTGTGTTATCAGTGTAACTTATTGAGCATCTAGTGATTCGGGCACTGTGCCTAGTACCAAAAATCTTTTGAACCCAGTAATTTTTTATATGTTTTACATTTCTGTTACATGACATAGGTTTGAAAACATAAAAAATTATAAATGAAATTGTATTATACATATAATAAAGCAATGTATTTTATTCTAACACAGAAGGGATAAAGAAAAAAAAAATTGACGTTTTTTGCCCCTCTAAATTCAGGCACAAGAAAACATGTAAAAATAACCCACTATTAGAAAAACCCAAGAATCTTGTTTCTAAATTTAACATGCAACATAAAATAAGGGATGATTTTCCTAAATTTGCACATAAGGAAGAAATACAGGCACAAACAGATGAAAAATAGTTACTTAAAATTGATCTAGTTTGATAAAGATTTATATTCCCCTATGTAACCATATTGTAAAGGTTATGTATTTTCATATAAAATGGTAAATATGGTGTGATGGAAAGAGTGCATTATGGAGAGAACTTTGATTTATAGAGGTGCTAGAAACAATTAAAAATATCAAAGCAGTTAAGTATCACCAGTCCCCAAAATATTCCTGTGTATTTGACTAAGTGTTACAAGGCCATGTGACAGTCCTCTAGCAGATATTTTTAATCTTGGATTGCGGGAGCAAGTATTTCCTCGATCTATGTAAAGGCTACTTTGGAGGTAGTGGCAGGAAAAGTGTCAATATCTTGACTCTAACTGTTCATTTTTAGTAGTCTTTCTTCCAATCTTAGTGATCATCTCTGCAGGATATAGAGGAAAGGATGTAGGTCACTAAGGCTATTTGAAGGATATGATAGGAAGAAAACCAAATATGAGCATATATTTCCTAAATGTATCCAACAGTAAAGTTTCACACTAATGCAAGCAAAGTAGGCTCCCACCTATAATCCCAGCACTCTAGGAAGCCAAGAGTTGTGGATTGCTTAAGCATAGGTGTTTGAGACCAGCCTGAACAAGAGTGTGACCTCATCTCTCCTAAAAATAGAAAAGTAGCCAGTGTTGTGGTGGGGGCCTGTTGTCCCAGCTCCTCTGGAGGCTGAGGCAAGAGGATCACTTGAGCTCAAGAGTTTGAGGTTGTTGTGGGATATGATACCACAGCACTTTGCCCAGGGTGACAGAATGAGATTTTCTCTCAATAATAATAATAATAAAAGCAAATTAAAAGAAATTTAGATTAGATTTTTTTCAGTAAAAGTAGACTTGGAAATAGTATGATCTAAATGGCTGAGCAGAAGAGCAAGCCAAATACACTGGACATCTTAGAAGTCAGTTCATGGGCTACTGGGAAATTGCTATTAGGAAAAAATAAGGTTGCTCATCCTTTTTGTTTAGATGCACCTTAAAATCAAGAAGAAAATCTGGTTTCAGGTTCAATGATGCCCACTTATTAGAGAAGAAACAAGAAATTAGTGGTCATTTACTACCTTTATAATGGGTAATTTGCAAAGAAGTGTATTTCTAAAGATATGGAGCATTATATGTAGACTGTTTCTTTGTACTGCTGAATACACATATTTGTTAGTATAGTATCTTCTAGTCTCACTTGGCAAAAGTCAAATATATTCTCAGTTGAGTGCAAGTATGTAAAAGGATTTCTCCATGGATAACACCAATAGAATGACAAAGCAATTGTGAAATTTAAATGACAAACTTTAAAACTGTCAAAATTACCTTCCTTTACATTAGACAGGTAATACAGAGTCACTATATGAATTACAATAATAAAACTTAATCATTTGCCAAGAATTTCTCTTTTTCTCCCTCCTTCCTTCCCCTTCTGTCTCTCTCTACTGCTCTTCACTCTTTCTTACTCTGACTCTCTATTTTATTCCAGACACTTTCATTTAGAGTTTTAAAGAAATAAATATTTTAGGGAGGAATTCCATGCTTTCTTTGGAAGGAAAATTCCCCAAGAGCTCAATAATGCTCTATTGAAACAGTTAGTGGTGGGAGGCCTTCCTCACTAAATTTAAAACAATATTATCAGGCATGTCAATTAAAATCCTTGTGGGATTGGGCGTGGTGGTAGAAGCAACTCCAGGTCACCAAAGAACACAGAGGAAAAAGTTCAAAGAAACCTCTAAATTAAATTGGGTCTTTTTTCCTCTTATTTTAATAGAAAGATGGCTCATTTTTGTACTCACTTTGTTATTTACATAACCTTAATATTTTGGCAATGTGTCTCATAAAAACTGACCACATCCCTACCTTTTATTCTGTGAAAGAAGGGGAAATTCTGATCTGGATAAGTTCCTAAGGAGACAGAGAGAAGGTTCATGATCCTTAGCATTATTACAGTGCTAGAATTAGGCTTCTTCCAAGAAGTTTGGGTAGTGGGAGCGCTTACAGATTTTCCATCTTCGAACTTTATTCTCTCAGTTTTTATATGACTGACCACCCAGAATAATAGAGTATTGTTACAGCATAAATGAATGGGAGGCATTCATATATTTATGAACAGTGTAATATTATCGCTTGTTTAGTAAAAAAGTGGTATGTAAAGAAAAAGTGAAAGCTATTATATTTCTATTATAAACCATACTCATTTTTACATTTTAATATTCCTTTATAGTGAGTTTTTTTTTAAGCTATTAGTAAATAGTAAATCAATCATGCCTTTTTAGGATATCTGAGATTTGTAAAAGTACATTGTTTATTATAAAATGATACTATTTAGTTTCCTAATTTGGACTATTTTTACTTTGAATCTCTTATGTATAGCAAAAGTTATTGCATGATTAGATTCAGAAGACTCTTGCATATGTGTGGATAACACACGTACACAATATGAAGAAATATGCCATTTTCCTTAAATATGTAAACAGCTACAACTTAGTACTTCAGATCATGAAAGTAGGCTATGGGCCAGTGAGAATCTGGATTATCATATTAGACCACACATTAGATAAATGTAAGGAGGTGGATCTCATCAACATATACCGTGCTATTTCATCCCACAAGGTTCCCTTCTAAGTTAATATGAAAATAGTCACTTGTATAGCACATATAGCATTTAGCTTGCCCACTAGACAGTTTTTTACTGAAGGAAAATTGGAAAGGTGGAAGGAGGGATGGAATGCTATTCATGCTTCACTTCTATGTATTCAAGGTCAGTCATCATAATGTAAGGGAACTTTTAGTGTTTATGATTTCCTCTCTGAGAGTCTCATGTTAATATATACTAAGTATCTAGTAAGTGAGTCAATACCTTTTGAAGTTTTAATTATCTTCCTATCTGGAATTTCTCCCCTACATTATGTAATTCTACTACTGTTGAATTAGAGTAATCAATTCTACATTTAATAGATTCATTCCTTTCCCTTTGACCTAGGATTTTCCAGGTAGTGTACCTAATTGGAGTGAGTCTTTTGTAGACATACAGTGTATATAAATTTGTTGTTTTAAAATCTTATGTTGGATTTTGATGTACATAGGAGGAAATGGACAGGAAACACACACTCAATGCTAAAGAATGTGAGGTAAGGGCGGCACCTTTGGCTTATTGAGTAGGGCACCGGCCCCATATGCAGAAGGTGGTGGGTTCAAACCCAGCCTTGGCTGCACTGCAAAACAGAAAAATAGCCAGGCATTGTGGTGGACGCCTGTAGTCCCAGCTACTCAGGAGGCTGAGGCAAGAGAATCGCCTAAGCCCTGGAGTTGGAGGTTGCTGTGATCTGTGTGATGCCACGGCACTCTACCGAGGGTGATAAAATGAGACTTTGTCTCTAAAAAAACAAAGAATGTGAGGTAAGATACTGGATTCCTACACAGTAGTGCAGTAAAGTGTACTTTACTGTGTACTCGGGGTCTGAAAGAAGGCATTTAAATTCCCAGCCTTTCAAAATTATTCCTAATGTCATTCTTCATTCTACAAAAAAATAGTCTAACCAATGTTTTGTTTGTTGCTACTGAAAAGTAGCACTTTCTCAAAGCAGTATATGCCTTCTTTGTGTCCTGAAGTTTTTTTTTCCTTTCTAAGATCTCTTACACTATGCATGTCACTGAAATCTTGTTAATATGCAAGTATATTTGGAGAATATCTTAAGACACTGGCTAGAGTTTTTAGAAAAAAGCCTATTGTTTACAATAATACTACTGGGAAAGGAGAAATTTTATGATCATGATTGATTAAAAATAGATGAGTTGCATACACATTTATCTTAGATGACTGTAGAAACCAAAGACTTTTGCTTCAAAGTGAGTAACTTGGTCGACAATGCTAATACTCTTTCTCTTAGATCTGTGCTTTCAAATAAACTGTGTAGAAATATGTCATTTGAGGCTGTGAAGAAGAGTGGTGAGAAAGAATAATTTTGAAGGATATATAAGATGCTTACAAGTAGTTTTGTTTTTAAGTTCAATATCTATTTCTTTAATAAAAGTATATACATATAAGCAGAACACATTACCCTCCAAATACACGCACACAAATAAAAGTCCCAAATAAGTGACTCGATGAGCCTATATTCACTAGGCCCATTGCAATTCTTAACCATATTCAGTGACATAATATCTACACCAGGGTCTACAGTGTAAGCCCTGTAAGAGGTACAGTTCAGGTCTAAGATTTTCAGTGGAGATGCAAATCCTCTGTCAGCCAACTTCTGAGGCACTTGACAATGAAATACTCCTGACTAAATGTCAGTGCTCTCATTCATGTAAATTGAACTACAGATACTTAGTTAATAACCAGCTATTAAACATTTACTTCTACAAAAGTTTTGAACACAGAGGCGTACTTTAGATATGATGGCTTATGTTCTAGACCATGGCAATAAAGCAAATATCGCAATAAGATAAGTAGCAACTTTTTTGGTTCCCAGTGCATTTACAAGTTAGGTTTACACTATACTTCAGTCTTAAAAGTGTACAAAAGCATTATGCCAAAAACCCTAATGTACATACCTTAATTTCAAAATACTGTATTTCTAAAATACACTAATGATCATCTCAGGCTTCAACAAGTCATAATCTTTTTGCTGGTGGAGAGTCTTGTTTCATGTCAATGGACACTGAGTGATCAGGGAAGTATTTGCTGAAGGTCCTGGTGTCTGTGGCAATTTCTTAAAATAAGACAACAATAATGTTTGCCACAATAAATGGGTCTTCTTTTCATAAATGATTTTTCTTTAGTATGCAATACTCTTTGATAACATTTTACTAACAGTAGAACTTCTTTCAAAATTAGCATCATTCTTCTCAAAACCTTCACAGTTTCATCAAATGAGTTTATATATATTCTAAATCCTTTCCTGTCATTTCATAGTATCTTCATCAGGAGTAGAATCCATCTCTAGGAAACATTTTCTCTGCTCATGCTTAAGAAACAATTCCTTAGCCACTCAAGTTTTATCATGACTTTATATCAATTCAGCCACATTTTCAGGCTCTACTTCTTTTACTTCTTCTTTTTTTTTTTTTTAAGAGACAGAGTCTCACTCTATCACCCTCAGTACAGTGCTGTGGCATCACAGCTCACAGCAACCTCCAGCTCTTGGGCTTAGGTGACTCTTTTGCCTCAGCCTCCCAAGTAGCTGGGACTACAGGTGCCGTCACGATGCCCAGCTATTTTTTTGTTGCAGTTTGGTCAGGACTGGGTTCAAACCCACCACCCTCGCTACATGGGGCTAATGCCCCACTCACTGAGCCACAGGCACTATCCCAGGCTGTACTTCTGATTCTAGCTCTCTTGTTCTTTGCGTCATGTCTGTGGTGACTTTCTTCAATGAAGTCTTGAATCCCTCAAAGTCAACCAAGAGGGGTGGATTAAACTTCTACCACACTCCTAATAATGTTGGTTGAGATTTTGACACCACCCCTTTATGAATAACAAATATTCTTAATCTAGAATGGTGAATCCTTTCTAAGTTTTCAATTTCCTTTGTCAATATCTATCAGGGGAATCACTATGAGAGCTATAGACTTATAAAATATATTTATAAAATAATAAGCCTTGTTAGAAAAATTAATCATCCTTGGTCCACAGGCTTCAGAATGGATGCTGTGTCAGGAGGGATGAAAGCAACAGTTTCTTCCTACATCTCTAGCAGAGCGTGCGGATGACCAGGTGCATTGTCAATGAGCAGAAGTATTTTGAAAGAAAATTTGTTTTTCTGAGTGTTAGTTCAACTTTAGCTTAAAATATTTAATAAACTATGCTGTGAACAGATCCACTGTCATCCAGGCTTATTGTCCCATTTATAGAGCACAGATTTATAGAGTTGTTTTGGCATCATTCTTAAGTGTCCTAGGATTTTTGGAGTAGCAAATGGACATTGACTTCAACTTAACGTCACTAGCTGCATTAGCTCTAACAAGAGTCAGCCCATCCTTTGAATCTTTGAGGATAGACATTGATTTCTCTCTAGCTACCAAAATCCTAGATGGTATCTTCTTCCAATAGAAGGCTGTTTCTTCTACATTGAAAACTACTTTAGTGTGGCTGTCCTTATCAATTATCTCAGCTAGACCTCCTGGATAAATTGCTACAGCTTGTACATCTGCCTTTGCTACTTTACCTTGAATGTTTATGTTAGAGTCATGTCTTCTTTTCTTAAACTTTGTGAATCAACCTCTGCTAACTTAAAACTTTTCTTTTGCAACTTCCTCTCCTCTTTCCAGCTTCATAGAATTGAAGAGAGTTAGCGTCTTGCTCTGCATTAGGCTTTGGTTTAATGGCATGCTGTGGCTTTTTTAATCCGCTATCCAGACCATTCAAAATTTCATATCAAAAATATGTTTGTTTCTCTTTCTTATCCTTCATGTGTAGTGCTCTAAATTTCCTTCAAGAACTTTTCCCCTGCATTCACAACCTGGTTGTTTTGCTCAACAGGCCTGGTTTTCAGCCCATCTTGATTCTTGACATGTCTTTCTCACTAAGCTTAATCATTTCTAGATTTCAATTGAAAGTTAGAGACATGATAATTTCTTTCGCTTGAACAATTAGCAATTATTTTAGGATTAATACCTGGCCAATATTATCATGTCTCAGAGAATAGGGAGGAACATTAATCAGTTAAGCCCACCTTCTCACAGGGCCATGGTTCTCGGTGCCCCAAAACAATTATAACAGTAAAGGCAAGATCAAATTGTCATAACAAATTTATTAATGACACTGAAAAAGCTTCAATTATTGTGAGAATTAACTAAGATAAGAAACGAGATACGAGGTGAGCACATGCTGTTGCAGCAATAGTGCCATCAGACTGTCCCAGTCTTGAATAAGAAAAGTGTACCAGCATCTTAATATCTTTTCTAAGACTTGGTAGAAGCAACATATTAGCTGAATCACATCCAGATTATCTTCTCAGGATTCACGCAGACATTTGAAAACTTTTCAAAATTATACTTCATAAAATTGCAACTAGACTGAAAAATTTCTACAATCTTCTTCCAATCATGTCCTGGTTTTCAGGACATGGACAGTTTATAAGTAACCTAATGAGTAGTAACTCCCACATCTGATTCTGAATCTTTATAGTCTCTCTGCCAAAAATTTGTTTTGTGGCTTTTCTATATGTGGTTTTTTCACCATCTGAAAGCTGTGTTTTAGGCCCTGGTTTGAAATAAGTTTTTGGGTTTTTGTTGTTCTTGTATGTGGGGGGGATGTGTCAATGGCATAAATGTGGTCTAGTGTTCCTGACGTGAGTGCTCACAGAAGGAATGAATGTTCCAGCTATATTGTTGTGGAACTCTAGTGACACTTAGCAGACCCCTCAGACATAAAATCTTTCAAAGGCATAACTACTTAACCTAGACTCAAATTTATGATTGCACAACTTTTACCAATGAAACTCTCTTTCCTAGAAATTGCATGTTGTGTTGCAAAACTACCACAAAGAATACACTTTTTCTAAGAGATCAAATCTGCTAACAATAGAAAAATGGTTAATATGTTAGCATAGCAGTATTAAAAGATAGTTTTTTGTTTGTTGGGAGGTTGGGCTTTGGGGGGACAGAGTTAATACTTTGTATGAAATATCTTATTTTATAACAGTGAAATTGCTTTCTCTTTTGTCTTGCGATTTTTTCTGAGGTGAGATTTAAGTTTTCGTGTGAGTAGTACTATTATACCTATCTTGAGTGTCTTGCTTTGTTTAATTCTTAATAAACTGTTCACTTGTTTAAAAAAAATGAATTACCTTCAGAACATTTTTGTTTTTTGGGTCCCTTAAGTAAATTTTTCTCTTCTATTTTAGGGAAAGGTAGTGCAGCAAAGGCAATGGATGATGGGACAAAGCAGGTTTCCAAAATCTGCTGTGAACTGTGTGCCTACACATAGTACTGGAAAAAAAAAATAGGAGTTGCTCAAAATGTCTGTGAAGGTGATCTTTTATGTGGTTGAATAATTTTATGGGAACCTTTCCAATAAAAAAAAGTATTCAATGCTCCCACTTAACAAACTAAATAAATTATGAATTAGCAAACATTTATGTTTATGGAGAGATAGTAAGTCTATTATTGTGGTTAAGAGCCTCATTTCTGGGCGGTGCCTGTGGCTCAGTGAGTAGGGCACGAGCCCCATATACCGAAGATTGTGGGTTCAAACCTGGCGCTGGCGAAACTGAAACAAAAAAAATAGCTGGGCATTGTGGCACCTGTAGTCTCAGCTACTTGGGAGGCTGAGGCAAGAGAATCATCTAAGCCCAAGAGCTGGAGGTTGCTGTGAGATGTGATGCAATGGCACTCTACCGAGGACCTCTAAAAAAAAAAAAAAAGAACCTCAGTGCCATAGTCAAGTGATAAAGTGATAGTGATCAAAACCCTGAGTGATCACTGGCAAGTAACCCTCCCTATGCTTTAGTTTCCTCAATTATAGAAAAGGAGATAATACTTGGTGGCACCTATGGCTCAAGGAGTAGGGCACTGGCCCCATATGCCAGAGGAGGCAGGTTCAAACCCAGCCCTGGCCAAAAACTGCAAGAAAGAAAAAAATAGGAAAAGGAGATAATACTATCTATTTCATAGGGTTGTAATGAAAATTAAAGGACTAAATTTTTATAAAGGTCTTGGAAAAGCAGCTAGCAAATAATTGGTAATTATTGTTTTAGATTCTTATAAATAATTTTATCACTATAAAACATTAATTGAATATAAACATACTCATGTGATAAGTGTTGAATTTATATAGCTGATTTTGTACTTGACTGTTGAAAGAACAGTCTCATTAATGTAGTGTGGAATATGCACACACTTGGTTAAACTTACAGCCAAAGAATGGCATGGAGATTAGGCTTTTTGAGATAAAATTTTAGTTGTAACCCAATATGATATCCCAGAAATGGTGACTGTCCCAAAAAAACAAATTAGTGGAAGATATGAGCCTTGAATTGAGGACTTCTGACTTTGTGTACATGTAGAAAATTCATATAGATAATTCATAATTTGGAAGCAGCATGTTTTGAACATTGTATTATAAAAAGATAATTGTATTTTATCATGGAAAAATTCTGTAATTAGGTCTTTTCATTCCTATCAAAGTTACCATTAAATAAAATGTATGTGACTGGCCTTAATTGCTAATTGTAATGATACAATTAACATTTTCACGATTATTTAAAAATAAAAGGACTTTGTCATATCTATACTGTAAGCACTGTAATATAAGACATAGTATAAAGTATAGATAGTAGATTAAATTATAACTAAATATTCAACAAGAGAAATAAATGCTATCATTTTTCATCATGCTAATGATATATTTTCTTCTGTAATTCTGAGCTTATTTTATGAATAAAGAAACAGAGTTTCATAATTTTCTTTGTAAAGGTCCTTCACCTCTTTTGTTAGATACATTCCTAGGTATTTCATTTTTTTGTGAAGCTACTGTAAAGGGAATTGTGTCCTTTTATACAAAGGCTACTGATTTGTGGACATTTATTTTTTATTCTGAGACATTACTATATTGTTTGATCACTTCCAAGAGTCTTGTGGTTGAGTCTTTGGGATTCTCTAATTGTAAGATCATATTCTCAGCAAAGAATGAGTGCTTGACCTCTTCTGCCCCCATTTGGATGCACTTTGTTTCCTTTTCTTGCCCGATTTTATTGCCTAGAACTTCCAGCACTATGCTGAATAGTAGTGATGACAGAGGACAACTTTGTCTGGTTCCAGTTCTAAGTGGAAAAGCTTTAAGTTTTACTCCATTCTATATAATATTAGCTGTGGGTTTACCATAGATGAGCTTGAATAGTTTAAGAAATGTTCCACCGATACCTACATTCTTAAGTGTTCTAATTAAAAAAAGGATAAAAAGCATGCTGAATTTTATTGAATGCCTTCCAGCATCTATTGAAAAGATCATATGGTCTTTGTTTTTGCTTCTGTTGACATGATTAATTACATTATGGACTTGCCTATGTTAAACCAGCCTTGCATCCCTGGGATAAAACCTACTGATGGTGATGGGTGGTTTTTTTAATGTGTAGCTGAAAGCTTCCATACAGCTAAGGAAACAATAACCAAATAAAATAGAGAACTTTCAGAATGGGAAAAGATATTTGCATATTACACATCAGACATAACTTGATAACGAGGATCTACAGAGAACTCAAATTAATTAACATAAAAAGACCCAATAATCTCATATATCACTGGACAAAAGACATGAATACAACCTTCTCTAAAGAAGATAGCTAACAAACATGATAAAGTGGTCATCATCACTAATCATCAGAGATATACAAATCAAACCCACCCTAAGATATCACTAAATCCCGTGAGAATGGCCCACATCACAAAGTCTCAAAGCTGCAGATGCTGGCGTGGATGTGAAGAAAAGAGAACACTTTTACGCTGCTGGTGGGACTGCAAACTAATACAACCTTTTTGGAAAAAAAGTATGGAGCATCCTCAAAGAACTCATGTTAGAGTCAAATTAGATCTCCTGTTTAAACTTGCAATCCCATTACTAGGCATTTACCCAAAAGAAAAAGAAAATCATTCTATCATAAGGTCATTTACATTAGACTCACTAGACTTACAGCTCAATTTACAATTTACAATCATTAAAATGTGGAAACAACCTAACTGCCCACCAACCCAGGAATGTATTAACAAGCTGTGGCATGTGTATACCATGGCACACTGTTCAGCCATTAAAACAGATGGAGACTTTACATCTTTTGTATTAACCTAGAATGGGGTGGAACTCATTCTTCTTAGTAAAGCCTCATAAGAATGGAGGAGCGAACCCAATACACTCAATTCTAATACGAAGGCAGTGGATGTAGTGGGGTACAGAAATGTGGTAGCGGGGAAAGGGGAGGAGAGGGAGAATGGTAGTGTATGGCACACCTCTTGTGGGTGGAACACAATTTATAAGAGGGACTCTATCTAGCAAATGAAATCACTGTAACCTAATTTTTTGTACTGTTAATGAATCCCTAACAATAAAAAAGAAAAGAGAAGAAAATATTTTAAAAAAGAAACTTAGGACTAAGTTTAATTAGGTAGTTTTATCCAGTTTCACATAATTAGTGAGGGACCTTGATAAGTTCAAAGCCCTATTCCTGGCACCAAATCCCACGCATTTCCAACAAACTGAAGAAATTTATTCCATATACATTCATTCATTCTTTGCTTTGCCTTCTGAGAATATAAAGTCCTCTTGGAAAGGATTTCTTTGCATGGTACAAATCTTTTTTTTTTTTTTTTTTTGTGGAGACAGAATCTCACTCTATCGCACTCGGTGGAGTGCTGTGGAGTCACAGCTCACAGCAACCTCCAGCTCTTGGGCTCAAGCGATTCTCTTGCCTCAGCCTCCCAAGTAGCTGGGACTACAGGCGCCCGCCACAGCGCCTGGCTAATTTTTGATGCAGTTCGGCCAGGGCCGGGTTTGAACCCGCAGCCCTCGGTATATGGGGTCGGTGCCCTACTCGCTGAGCCACAGGTGCCGCCCACTCAGAGTCCTTTTGAGTTTTGGAATACTTTACATCAAGCCCTTTAATTGAAAAAAGAAAAGAAAGAAAGAAAGAAAACAAAAACACACTGGGAGAATTACACCTGTAGAATGCCTGAAAGTCTTTCTAGAACCTGAACCTGGTGGGGAATAGCGGCTGGTTTCTCCCAGCCTGGGTGCTTAGGATATGCGGCCCTATGATGAAACAGGGTGGCCACTGTTTTGCTCACCTGCCCGTCCCACTTCAGCACATACGCAGCATTCAAACTGCATCAGAAGATTCCCTGCCCCTCCTGGGTTTCACCATCTCTGTATTCGTAGCCCCTGGGTCTTCTGGGAGATAAGGGACAATTTGGAGCCCTCTAAGCTCCCTGACATCCTGATGAAAGCACAGACCATGCCAGGACACTTTCAGAGACACCATAGATCAAGTGACCTTCATTCATTCATTCATTATTTCCAAAACATCTCACCAGTACCTGGAGATAAGGCACAAATTCTATTGCTAGGACCCATTCTGAAGGGTTGATCATTTAAAGCAGACCAAAAAGGAAGTGTGTGTGTCCATGCAAGGGGGCGGGGGGAGGGAGACACATGTGGTCTCCCGAATCCTTAGACTGAATCCAAAGTTCACAGAACAAATCCTTTTAATAAAGCTTTGGGAGAAACAGCATATAGTTGTTCAGGAGAGGTCGGATTCAGTGGGAGATGATATTTTACTTTATCTTTGAACTACTGGCTTCCTGACTAAATTAATTTGTTCATCACTTTAAGAATTCATACATTCAGCCATCTACAAGGCAGTTGGCAAGGACTATGACCGAACTTAGCAATGAGACTGAATTCTCCCTAAAAAATGGAGGTTAGTTTCTAACTCTTTAGTCGAGGCTGGCTTTGTAGGGTTTTGTGGTTTTCTATTGAGACTAACTTTGGGAACACTTTAAATTTAGAATGAAGTCATGAGCAAGATTTGTCTTATGAAATATTTCTGACCATTCCATTTTCTCATTTCAAAATTATGAAATTATAGACATCAGAAAGTACTGAATGATACCATGTACTTTTAAACAAATGAAAAATCACTCATCATTGAATTAAGTGTAAAATAATACACCTTCTGCAAATCATTTGAAAGTGATTCTTTGAATAAATAGATTTGTTTAAATCTTGGATTAGTTACTTTTTAAAATATATGCAGCATATTTGATGCATGTGAACAAAAAGGAAAATTAATCCTCTCTACAATTGTAAGTCTTGAAGTTTTAAAGGTATTTTAAATATTTATTAAACTATAAATATGTATTATAAATTTACACACACACTTTTTTTGTTGTTCCTTGGCTGGGATTCAAGTCAGACACATTTCCTTTTATAAGACATGTTAAACTGAGGTCTCTTCATTTTTCACTTCTGGGTGAATCTGGCCTCTCCTAATTATTGGGAATTCTGGCCCCATTTCATCTCTTCTTGGCTCCGAGGGGGCCCCCACCTCATGCAGACCCCCTTTGCTGAGAGGTGAGAAGCAGGTCTTCCGTGATGGGAGTCTGGCCAGTGAAACAGGTAACACTGGTGTTTAGCTGTAAATTTGAGGTTTTAATCTAGTGAACACTTCACTAATTTATAGTTCCCTGGAGCAAAATGAACTAAATTAGAAATAAAGTAGATGTTCCCGTTGGGAAATTATTGACAAGGATTTTGGAGGGCATTTTTGCCTGGCAGTTCTGGAAGAGGGACTCATTCTCCTCAGGGCAGTGTCTGGAGCAGACAACCGAGGAAGGGGTGGGGACCCAGGTCCGCACTGGGCTCTGAGCAGCACCTGCCGGGTCAGCAGGCTGGTGACCTGCGACCTTGGAGGAGTGATGAGTCAGGGAAATCACATCACATTTATTCTGTTTTTGTTGCATCTCCACAGAAAGATGGCAATGCTGGCACTAGTGAATCCCACTTACTGTGCTTGGGAAGTGTCTGGGTCCTGCGGGGCATCAGGCTTCTCTGCTGGGACTGAGAGGTGGAGACTCCTTGTCTACCTCCCAAGAGAAAGTGAAAATCTTGTAAAAGTACCGAGAGACCAGACGTCCCACACTTACCTGATGATTTCAGGGGAAAACGTTTAGTGCAAATGTTTTCTGATGATCAAAACAAAAGTGCAATTTGAATATGCAAAGTTAGCACCTACAGATTGTCCCACTAAACTCCCCAGGATGGTGAAAACGCCCTTCCGGGGCTGCCCAGGAGGACAGACATCAAGAACACTGGAATGAGGCACCAAGTTCTCAACTTCCCTCGTTTTCATCAATCCCAGTTTGTGCCTTTTGAGCGGTGCACGATGCAAGCCTGCACTCCATTTATGCAGCTCTTTGTGCCGTCCTTACCGCCTTCTAATAAGCATTCAGGGAAATTTTATTCTTGCAACTACGTAGTTTATGACACTTTTTTTAGCATCCGGGTCCTCAGAATTTTTGTTACACTATCAAACCATTGACATATAAGATAACTTTTATGTTTCTATGCTGTTTTCTTTTACCATTTATCATAGTTTGTAGATAGATTAAAACTAAATATGACATAACTTTCCCAGTGTTTGTGTTTTCAGAAAAGGGTTCTTCCAGGTCACATGGGAAAATCAGTGGGACCTGCACTAGGGCTACAGTCAGGGTAGTGAGGGAAAGACTCTGTGTTATTCTTAGAAGACATTCGACTTACGACTTTTAAACACATACAAAATTGAAATTTGGTTAGCCAAGTGTTACCAAAGAGAGGACCTTAGACCACCTCCTTTTGTGACTGAATAAACCCAACATAGCTAGCACACACGTGTTAATGATCACGCTTTCGGGTTGTGAGAAGCCTGTTTTCTATTTGTACCTTAAATATTTCTCTTTCAAGCCTGCTTATTCCATTAATTAGGCTGGAGAGATCTTGCTGAATAGAGAACTTCGGTACTTCCCTCATCCCATTTATCAAGAATGCCTTAATTATGAAGGTGTCATTATCATGCATTTTTTACAACTGAGGATACAAACAGGTAATATGTTTTGGCTAAGTTTTGACCTCAGGCCCACTAAAGAGCAACTAGTGGCCGGCGTCAGGCTGACAACCTTGCACCCGAAGCCTGCCCTGCAGGGTGGCTGCTTCCCAACCCCCACCCCGGGCCCCTTCTTGGGGTTGATTACTGAGGTCTCTGTTTGGCCTACATAGGGCTAGGATGGAAACTGTGCCTGCTTCTCTGTGCGCGAGCCCGCACACACACACACACACACACACACTCAGCTGAGTGGGCTCAGATACATCACTCATCCAGCAAGGAAGTTTTTAAATGACTTTTTTACATATATCACCTAATATAAACTCGGAAAATTGAGAAGCAGGAAAAGAAAGAATATTTATAGCTGCACCATCCTCTAGATCTGTGCATTTAGACTAATCACACTGGTCTGTTACCTTAAAACCTGTTCTGCTTAACATATGCTATATATTTTTATTCTTAATCAGTGCATAGTATTTCAGGAGGAAAAATGTTTCTGTAGCTTCCACGACAACAAAGCAACAAGGGGAACCCCCAGCTCTGAGCATCCCGGCATCTTGATGGCTGTGTTTGTTGGGAGAGCTCCTTTCCTGACTGCGCAGCTAGAACCATGGGGACCCCAGAGCTACGGCCATAGTCAGGGCCTGGATAGTACACACCTTGTTAGGTGGGCCCACCTATTCCTCTCTGCGATGTTTTCTCTGAGCCATGGTTTTCATGTGGCTACAACAAACAAGCCAAGTCTCTGTGCTCCTTGGACTGATACCCCAGAAAAGGCAGGTGCACAATCTCTGCATCTCGGGTTCACTAAGAAGCAGGAGAGGAGTGCTGGGAGAAAGTTCTAGAACCTGGAGCAAAATCAAATCCTGTGAGGGCTGTGGTCTTGCTTGGACTTGGGTCCTGTTGTGGGTGAGCCCAGTCTTCCTTGAACAGTGAGTGAGGTGCCGAGTGACCTCACAGACACATGGGCTGCTCCGAGGCCAAGCTGGCGGCCGAGGCAGAGAGTGCCAGCAGGGCTCAGGCTGGGACTAACAGGGCCTGCCCAGGGGTCTGGCACGGGGTGAGAAGGGCAGCAGTGACCCCAGAGGTACCCCGGCAAGGCCACTTCCACAGGCAAGAAAGCAGGGGTAGGTCAGACAGTGAGAGGCCCCAGGCTGGACGTGCACACAGAGGGTCCCTGTCGAATGCCATGAGGCGTGGGGGTGTAGTGTGCGAGCAGGCCAGAGAGCCCCAGGGAGCACAAGGAGGCCAGAGAGGCCAGAGAGCCCCAAGGGGCCACAGAGAGACCAGAGAGCCCCAGGGAGGTCACAGAGGGGCCAGAGAGCCCCAAGGGGCCACAGAGAGGCCAGAGAGCCCCAGGGAGGCCACAGAGAGGCCAGAGAGCCCTAGGGAGGCCACAGAGAGGTCAGAGAACCCCAGGGAGGTACGGGGAGGCCAGAGAGTCCCAGGGAGGCCACAGAGAGACCAGAGAGCCTCAGGGAGGCCACAGAGAGGCCAGAGAACCCCAGGGAGGCACGGGGAGGCCAGAGAGCCCCAGGGGGCCACGGGGAGGCCAGAGAACCCCAGGGACGCACGGGGAGGCCAGAGTGCCCCAGGGGGCCACAGAGAGGCCAGAGAGCACCAGGGGGCCACGGGGAGGCACACAGGACCAGCCCTGACTAAAACAGGAGCAACAAACTCACAGATGGGCTGGACACGTCATGAGGGAGGGTGTGCACACTGAGGACCCGAGACTGACCCCTCTGTTCCTTCTCCCACCGAACTCAAGCTCCAACCCCAGGTTTATCTCAGGACTCATTGGGAGGGGCCTAGGATACTCTGGTTATTTCCTGGAAATGAAAATAATTGCAAACTTTTGAATTTCTGTCATGAATATTTTCTCTCCAAATGTCATTCTGACCTGACACGCAGCCTTCCCTCCCGAAGCCTGCCATCTTCCTGCAGTGACCACACTGCCTTTGCTTATGGTCATTTAGTGGCCGTGCCTCCTGCTGGGCAGCAGGACACCGGAGGGTGGGGTGCAGGCTGCATGCTGTCCTCCACGGTGCCGTCTGGGGCTCTGAACTCCGTTCGAAATCTAGGCCAGGGAGTAAAGGAGCTAATGAATGAGCGAGAGTATTTCCCTGACACAGTCGAGGGCAGTCGATCATACCAGCAGACAGGCCCACCAAGTGGCCGCGTCTCCTAGCTCCAGCCCTGTGAGCTTGCCGACCGGTGCTCTGGGTGGAGAGCCTGCTGCAATGCCAGCCAAGCGTCCTAACAGCCCTTGTCATGAGGAGCAGACAGAGTGGGACAGGAGTAAGACCAGAGGCAATGTCACATCATGCAAAGGCGACTTCAGGTCACATGGAAACAACCAGTGATGGCACAGGCTGAGTGATGTGGCTGTAGCCTGGTCCTCGTCACCTGGGCCTGAGCCAGCTGATCACTGCAGATGACAGCGGGAGGAGCACCTTGTGAGCAGGTCACCGCTGTGGCCCGGCATCAGGGCAGGAGGCCCACAGGCTCAGCAGGCAAACAGCCTTAGAGTCTTCACCAAGAAGAGTGGTCAGAATAGATAAAAGAAGCGCTTCCCTGCGCCTTGCTCACTCTGCCGAAGCAGCTCATCAGCTGCTCTTGGGGGAGCCCAGGCCGACTGTGGAGAAAAGCCCTGGACCTCCTGATACACGCGCCCACAGGTGAAACTCACCAGAGCTGCAGGCCCAGCCTGAGTGCCCGGAAATGAGAAGAGCCTCTGGCTGTTCAGAATGCAGACAAGCCCGCCTGGCGGCTCTGGCCTTGGTCTCTGCATCCGCCCTCTGGACTGCAGAATTCTAGCACAACCCCCCACCCCATCCCCACAGGCCCGCAGGACACACCTCATCTCTCCGCCATCTCTTGCCATCCTTTCTGACACTTGAGTGTATGCTCCACTCCAGAACTTACCAACTCTCGGGGGTTTCTATCCTTGGTTTGTTTGTTTTAAGATAAATATGTGACATTTGAGGGCTCAGTGTCTGTGCTTCAAGCGGCTAAGGCACCAGCCACGTACACCTGAGCTGGCGGGTTCGAATCCAGCCCGGGCCCGCCAAACAACAATGACGGCTGCAACTAAAAAATAGCCAGGCGTTGTGGCGGGTGCCTGTAGTCCCAGCTACCTGGGAGGCAGAGGCAGGAAACTCGCTTGAGCCCAGGAATTGGAGGTTGCTGTGAGCTGTGATGCCACAGCACTCTATCCAGGGTGATAGCTTGAGGCTGTGTCTCAAAAAAAAAAAAGTGCCATTTTCAGCATAGTTTTTCTAACTTTAGCTTCTCAGTATGGGGGTTGGGGCTCTCTCCAAAGCACCCCAGACAGGGACCAGGCCCCCCAGTGAGTGTCACTTTGACAATACTGCATTTCAGCAGGCTCTTTACCAAGTCTCGTCCTGCGGTCAGAACAAGGCTGCAGCCACCTGCCACTGTGCTCTCCACATGTGTGCAGCCCAGAGCCCCCTTTTCTCGGAGGTAGTTCTCACTTTCTTTCTTTCATATCATAACAAGAGGTTCTGCCATCAAAGCGTCTGTTTCTAGCTTTCAATTCCCTTGGGATATCAAATGAAGTGTCTAGCTAAATAAAAAGAATAAAATGTTGCTTTTTGTTTCATTGCAAGTATTTTAGATCTGTTAGTTTTCTTCTAAAATGTCTGTTTAAAAATCTAGTCAGAATGTTTAACTTGCATCGATAAAGAATCCTCAAAGGCCTAGAAACATCTGAAAACTCTAAGTGTCTCAAAATGTGAGGAAAGGCAGTCAGCGGAGTGGCCCTCTGCCCGCCCTGTCCTGTGGTCCCCTCTGCCCAGACCACAGCTGCAGACAGGAGCCCAGAGCAGTGGCCACAAGCCCTGACCTCAAAGCCAGACTTCTGGCTTCAGGTCCTGACCTGGCCACCGCCGGACATGTGGCCACTGAGCAGGCTTCTCGGCCTTTCTGGCTCCCCATCTGCAAAGCAGCATCCTGCTGGCACCCTCTTGACAGGTTGTTTATAACGTGTCCGGATAAGCTGTGTAAGCCTTTATACATAAAAAAAAAAAAAAAAATGGAATCTGAGACAGACCTAGAACCAGACTCGAGCGGTTTTGAGACTGTTTGTGGCGTGGAGGTGCAGAGAGGGGTCAGGAAAAAGGCCCATGCCCAACAGGGAATGAATGAAACTCCGTAAATTCAAAGCTCCAATGGCCAAGATGGAAACACTCTAAAAACAAAAGAATGTCATCTCCCTCTTCTTCCTCTTGTCTAATACAGCACAGTATTAACATACTTACATCAGACTTGCAAATCAGATTGGAAGCCGTCAGACCGAAGTGTCCATCAGCCCATCAAATTCGCATGATTTCACTGTGCTCTGAATGCTAAAGCACCCTTCCAACTGGCATATTTTGATCATTTCATTCTCTGTCATTTCTTTATTTTTCAAACTACCTTGAATTCTTGCTTCAGTTTCCTTGCCTTTTTTGGACAAAGTTTGTTAAGATGAGATTCTGATAGAAATTGAGGATTACTGAGGTCAGGGCACGCCCTCTCCCACACCGCCAGAGACACTGAGGCAACCTCAGTCTGTGGGCTCCAGACCCGCCATGACCTGGGCCACCTCGCCACCCCAGTTGCATGTTAGTCACACCTTCTCGTGGCTGTGCCAGCGTCCCCCTGACCAGAAAGGCCCTGTGGTGATGGCCTAAGCAATTCGTCTCGCACACGGCCCGTCTGACCTTGATGTCCAGTCCCAGCAGTGAGCTGCACGTCAGCATCAGCCTTGGTGCTAACGCCTCCCCGTGGACGGTGTCAATGCACAGCCTCTGCTGTTCTCATGCCCTCTGGCTCCTGCAGATACCTGTGGCCACCTGCCCTGCTTACTCTGTACCGCCAGGGCCCAGCCTGACCCGGGTCCCCATGCCCGTCCCTTTTGTGTTCTGGCCACTTGGCTTAATCTTTTGGAATTCCATTCTCCTCATCTAGAAACTGCAGCAGTGATCTCTGCCCTCCAGCCTCACGGGCTCTGGGGTTCAGCAAGGGCAGGACTGCCCGTCCTGGCAAGGTGGGGAGTACAGGGCAGCGGTGGCATCATGATGAGGAGAAGGTGCTTGCACCCTCATTCTCCAGGCACGGCAAGAAGGAGCAGAGACTGGAGGCTCTCCTGGGCCCCCGGGCAGTGTGGTCTCAGAACCCACTGGACATGACTCTGGCAGCCAGGCCCAGCCCCCACCGGCTCTCACGGGACATGTGATTGGGGCACAGGGGATTCCCAGAGCACTTTCAGGGTTACAGCAGTCACCTAAAAAATATGGAGGTTTTCAATCCTTCGAAATTATGAGTTTCTGAGAGATTTAATCACATGCTTTGGGAAACAAATCAGCAGATTCCAGAAACCAAGAAGAGCTGTGGCTGGACAGACAGGACATCTGTCCCTAGGCAACTCCTCTGCAGGTTCTAACTTGTATTCACATCCAGTACCTTTTCTTGTCTGGGGAGGCCTTGTGGTGCATCACAATTGTGCGCCTTCACCAACACTCAGCCACCAAAGAGGGTGGGCGAATAAGGCAGGAAGGCCGGTGAGAAGGGAGGATCAGAAGGTCTGGACATCTGAGGCCTGGGTGGTGCCCCAGCAACCGCATCCATAACCAGGAAACTGTCCGAGCTTTGAGTCTAGTGACTTTCATAAATGAATACTGTTCTTGAATTAAAATTTCAAAGCCGTTTTTTACAAAGATTTCAACCCAGTCTTCCATAACTAACGGAGAAAACAGTACTGATTAACGTCCCCAACATGTAGTCATCTGTGATGAATTGCACAAACAGAAAACAAAAACCACATACACGGTCCCTTTCAACGTTCTACCTGGAGCAGAAAGAGTCAGCGCTCGTGGTGGACTCGGCGGCTGGGCTGGCCTACCTGTGAGGCAATGCTGGGGTCCTGGCCCACAGAACACCTGCCTCCCCTGTCTGCGGAAATGGAGTCTTTGACCCCAAAACCCCAACTGAGGAGATATGTTTCTGCACACCCCACCCCACCTGGAGTGCAGCAGCCTTGATTTCTGTGAGCATCTGAGAAGCCCAGCAGTCAATGTGACCTTCCCGTGGCCCATGTAGGACCCAGAGGGCTGAGGGAGGAGAACTGCAGGACCTCAGGCCCCAAGCATGGCAGGTGCAGGGCTGGGCTCGCCCTTGGAGCTGCTGTGGTACCAGGTTTGCCCAGCTCAGGGGCACTTGGCATTTCTGCCAGAGTAACCCACGGTGTCTTCTCCACACCATGAAATGGTCCCAGTGAGTGACCCCCATGAAGAAATGTCACTGCTGAAGTCCGTTCCCGTGAGCCCTCATCTGTCAGGGAGAGGACCAGCTCACCAACCCTGCAAGTGTCCAGGTTTTCAAGGCAAAGGATGAAGTTTATTTATTCGTAATGTACTTTGAACGTAAAGAGCTTACAAAGTGAATAAGCTGATCCCTTGACATGAGAAGCAGAGATTCTTGTAGTATAAAGGCACGAAAGAGCCGAGCAGGCCTGTGCTCGTGACGTGACTTTTCTCAAAAGTCAGTATTTTTATGTCTAAAACTAGGATGGTGACAACCATTTTCTAAGTCTAACTTGGGTGATAGCGCATGTGGAAAATTGTAGGTGACTGCAGTCTGGGACCGACCAGAGCAGGGAGAGACCAGGGCTCTGAGCATCGCCCGCCATGTCTTCACTCTGGCGTCTTTAGAGCAGAGCACTCTCTCGCAGCCTGGGAAGTACACATGTGCACACACATCCCAGGGCCGGAGAGTGGGCCTCAGGGGGTGCCAGCCCGTACCGCGCGGCAGCACTGTGCCCAGACCTCTGTGCATAGGGCAGTCTGTCATCTAGACCCACACCACAAAACTCCAAGGGTTGTGCTTTGTCTTCGGTGGAGGTACAAAGGCATGTGAAAAGGAAGGTCACAGAAAACACAAGATCTTGGTTTATATTTGGGACAGAAAGATGCCAGCAGTGCTCCGGATCAGCATGGCTCACACCCTCCCTGATGGGGCTGCCCGGACAGGGTCCTGGCTGGAGGCAGAGCTCGCAGCTCCGTAGTCCCTGAGCCAGGGTTCCCCCACCGGGCACCTGAGCACCGGCCACCCCACCGTGAGGGCACCTCCTCTCCCTCTGTACTCCCAGCTGTGCGGTCTGGGCTTTCATGTTTGCTTCATACGCCATAGGGATGAGAAGGGAAGAGGGCACCTAGCAACCGTGTCTCCATAGCAACTCTCCCTCATCCCCTGCTGGCCCCAGGGCAGCCCCTGAGTGTCACAGAGGGGGCCAGAGAAGGTCAGACTTCAAAGAGCCACCTCCCAACCCACTGACACCTGCCCTGCCTGCGGGTGGGAAGGATGGGGCTCCAGAGGTTTGTCCTGCAAGAATGCTAATAAGACAGGAAGATTAAAAATTACTGCAAGCCTCTTGTCTTCTAAGCCAGGTCCAGTTACCAAGGTTTCCTGCCTTCCTTCCTTCCTTCCTTTTCCTAGAAAACCATTCCTTTTCGTCCTTTATACTATGAAGTCTACAGCTTATGTGACAAGAAACCACCTTTAAGATGTGATTCTTTTCCTAAGAAGCCTGTTTTTGATATTAAGCAAATATAGCTTCTATTAAAAACTCTGAGACAGACACATTTTACAATGTTAATCAGAGTCGAAGTTGCTTCCCAGGAAAGACTCAGTAAAGATAGGTATTTCTAATATTTGCATTGCCACAGTCAGCACCCCCCAGACATGCTCTATCTGAAACAGTTTGGGATATACAAATAAATGGAGAATAGCTACTATAATGAAAGGAATGTGTTAACAATGGCCTGAATCACATATTTGCATTAATGAGCATATCTATATTTAATCACCAAGCTCTTACTGCATGCAGGAACTGCCCACAAATGGGCAGCACCCAAGCTCCTGTCCCCTGGCGAGCCAAGGAGGTCCCCAGAGTCCCCCCCGCCATTGCACTTGGTGGCTAGGGCTGCTTCCTGGGCCCTCCATTCATGCTGCGATTCCCCCCATCTTCCCTCCTCCACCAGGTGCCGTACCCTGGGGGCTGAGGACCGGTCTCACTGTGGGGATCAGGAGCTCAGCAATCCCTGAGAGATGTTTGCCCTAAACTTCTGATGCCAGGACATGCGATAGTCAGGAGGGAACAGGCATTTGGGCATAAAAACCTCTGCAACAGGCCAGTGGCCGGAGGGCTGCCGTGGCCGGAGGGCTGCAGTGGCCTCTTCCCGCGAGTGTGGACCGTTCCTTTGCAGGGGTGCCCCCGGTCCGGGTGAAGGGTCCACACCTGCAGCCTCAGCTCTGAACGTGCCTCCTCCCCAGAGGCGAGGTGCCCCTGGGCGGCACTCTGCTGGCTCTGTCCCTGTCCGCCTTGCAACTTCCTGAGCCCTCCATCCGCAGCCAGGACGGCTGTGCCGCTCTCCTCCCGGCGAAGCACCTCACTCTGCCCAGCTGCTCCCACCCCATGAATATTTCCATCCTGTGGTCTTCACCCGCCACGGGTGTTCTCATAACAGCATCCCTATAGGGCGCTCAGCTGGGCAGTTTGGGTGGAAGTGTACCCCTCGCCTTGGGCAAATTCCTGAGCCTCTTGTGCCTGTTTCCTCTGAAAACATGGCCGACGGCGGGGATTCTGCTTGTGGGGTTGCTGGGGAGGTGCGGCGGCAGTTAGAAGGGGGCTGACAAAGACACTGTGAGTACACACACCAGGCACTGGCTCTTACTGGGGCAGTGCTGACCCACCAGCTGCCTGTGTCCTGAGATTCAGGAAGAGCTGGTCTTGTCACCTGCACTGTGACACTCATGGGTGTCCTCTCTGTGCCAGGGAGACATAACTGGACTTAGGCCATGACTTCCCCGAGGCGAAAGGTCCCCAGCCTCCAGCAGGGCAAGACCTCTACAACCCACCTGTTTTCAAAAATAGTTTAGTTCTTTCTTGGCTCTAACAAGGATACTCACAATGCTAGTGCACACCATTTTTTCCTATCTTGTGAGTGGAACTTGTTCTGAGCCACATGCTGAGTGGATGACAACAGTTTCTTTCAAACCCAGGCTGCCTCGGTCCTTCCCTGGGCTCCTGAGAGTCTCTCCCAAGTCAGTAGAGCCCCTCAGGGCCACAGGAGAAGGCCCCGGCAGGCGGACGGCTGCTCTGCAGGGCAGTGCTTGCTCTGGGCAGACTCTGTCCTCCTGTGCCTTCCACAGAGCAAACCCCGACCCCTCCCTCTGTGGCCAGGACCAGTGCTGCCACCTGCACAGAGGGCCCTTCATTCCTGCCCTCCCCATGAGGGAAGCTGGTGGGCGCAGCACCTGAGCCACAAAACAGGGCCCAGCAGAAGTCTGATGGCAGGAAGTGCAGCTTCCCGGCTGTGCTGGAGGGGAACAGGGTGAAACTCACCATCTGTGGCACAGCTAAGCAGGGGGGGGTGCCTGGAGCCCAGCAGGTGAGAACAGATGACGTGCATGGTACCTGGTACTATGCCTTACACCAGCCTGCTGGCCCCGCTGGCCCTTGAGGCCAGTAGCTGGTCCTGATCCAACAGCCTCGGGATGTTCCCCATACTCCTTAATGGACCCGGCTCCCAGGAAAGCCCATTCTTCCTTTGGTCTGCCACACCATCAAAAGTTCTTCCTAAAAGAGGGTCCTCAGCCCTCTACCACACCTGCCACATACAATTGAGCCATCCAGTGTTGACAGGCAGTGACCCTTGTCTCCCTTGACTTTTCTCTTCTCTGAGCTAAATATCTCCAAATGCTTTTTTTTCCTCGAGGGATGTCCTCCCGCACTCCTGGCCACACTGGAGTGTGCCTGGAATGTTCCCCTCCGCCCCTCCTTGCAGCCGTGGTGTGCAGGGGTACCCTGCCGTGCGGCATGGAGAGGGTGCCTGCGGAAATGAGCTTCAGACTCAGGGCGTCACATCCGAGTTCAGCTCCTCCTCCACGCGGAGTCGTGGCCGCTACGCGCTTTGTTCTTAACGTCACACCTGCTTCAGTTTGCTCAGCCTGTGTCCCTGAACTTGTTCTTTGAGCACATCCTGGACAGGGGACACTCTGCTTCTCTGGCAGGAGTCCAGGTGGCCTGAGTGTGCCTCACGGCACGCCACACAGCCCACACTCAGCTCTTCAAGGATAGTGATCTTCAGTTGAGGACATGACCCTGACATCCTCTCTGGGCGGTGGAGGCTAAAGAGCCACCCTTTAACCCCATTGTCACCATGTGGTCACCGTGGGGTCTCTGCCATCCACCCCTCCTGCCGTGCTGCCCTTCACAGAGGGGGCCACGGTGCATCTTGGCCTCCCCACCCGGCCTCTGGGACCGTCTGATCCTGGGAGAGCATCGTGGGTCACGGGGAGCAGCCTTGCCGCCTCTTCTTCCTCCCCGCTCCTCACTGCCTCTCTCACTTCTGACCCTCTCCTTCCCCCAAACCAAGGCTGATCCGGTCTTCTCCTCAGTGACGGCAGATCAGAGGCCGCCCTCCTGACCACCTTTGTGGCCAGTGCCCGATGCTTGCTCTGCTCTCCCGCTCCCTCACCGAAGGGAGGTCGTGACAATCAGTGGATGTTTTGCTTTTCAGAAGCTGCTATGGACGTGTGTCCTTAATGCAGCTAACTAAGCTTACTTCACCTTCCTTCTATCTTCCTCACTCTCCTAATTTTACAAGGCCTGAAAAGTCCGTAAGAAGTGCAGACGGGGACAGACAAATGAACCTTTCCATAAACCATGACACAGGCAGAGAGAGGGCGCTGTGGAGAGCGAGGGAGTGTCGTCGTGAAGAGCTTAGCTGAGCAGAAGTGCAGAAGGTGCCCGTCCTCTAATGCCGGCCTCGTCACTCTGTGTGCCTTTGAATAAGAGACAGAGCCTATGTAGAGCAATGTCCTTGCCCATAACGTAAGGATATTTGGTTAATCTATTGTGAAAACCTCTTGCAGAATTAATTATGAGAAATCATTTGTAAATATGACCCATTAAACATGTAAAATGAGGGGGAAAGGCAGATTTCAAAGGTGAAAGGAAGAATATTTCCCCCTTTTTTTTTTAATAAACTGACTGAAAAGGGAGAAAATAAACTGAAAAAAAAAAAAGTTTGAAACCCAGACATTTATACCCAGAGGGTAAGATGTGAGACAGGTCTGAAGGAGAGAACAGAGATGGCGGCACAAGGCCCGGGTGTGCCAGGGGTACTCGGGGTGGGGGCAATGCGGAATCCTTTAATTCCTCTAATTGGAATACAAATATTTTCTCTACAAGAGCAGATAAGGGCTACAAAAACGGAAAGTTCCACAAACCTGAACAACATAGGAAAAATAGACAAAGAAAACTAAAGGAACAAGACCATAAAAGGCTGGAAGGACTTCTCAGCTGGATAGGAAAAGCCCGCAGCTGCCCCTGCTGTGGGCCCTGGGTCGCTTCCTCCTCTGGTCCTGGGAGACCAGCCTTCCCCAGGATTGGCTGAGATCTGTGATCCTGTGGAAACTGCCTGTTTTTAAATTGTATAAGCCTCCTCCTCCTTGGTTTACTTGGAAAGGAGCACTCAGCCCTACGAGGGCCAGGAGAGGGGAGAAGTCCCTGCCTTGGGCTGTGCCCACCTGGAGACCCTACACACAGCACCCCCTGCATGGCCCACTGAGGCCCGGTCTGGCCGAAAAAAGGGGACCTTGGTGTCCTCTGGCCATCTGAGCTGCCCTCCCACCCTGGAGCTGGGTACCTGTGTCTGCATGAGAGTCCCAAGGGTGGTCATGGCAGCAGTGAGCTGGTGGCTGTGGCCATCCATGGTGGGTCGCCGGTCTCTGTCTCACTTGCAGTCTGGATGCTTATGGTGTGGGAAAACTAGCACTGTAGAAGGCACAGCCTTTGAAAAAGACTCCCTGAGCCCCCTCCTACCCCCACACTAATCCGTACACCTGAGGCACGGGGGCTCCTCAACCCCTGTTCACTTATCCCTGCAGACCCAAGGGGTGGGGCCATGGTGCTCTTGCTGGCTTGGAGGCCAGGACATCCAAGGCCTGGGTAGTGGAGGGGCGCTCAGCCTTATACTGTTCAGCGTGGCCCTGGGTTTCGGAAGGGATTCCCTGCCACAAGCCCCATGGATGCCTTTGAAATGTGTTACACTCCCTATAAGTGGCAGTAACTGCCTTAGAGCTCAGTGTAATCGGCCAAAGGTGAGTACCTCTCTTGCGACCCCAGTGCCCCTGCAGAGCCCAGACTGAGACCCCCCTGCATGTGGAAGTGGGAGCCCGCCCTGCACTGTGAGTGTTGTGAATGCACCACGCCCTGAGTGTGACTTGCTCCCCCGGGTGTGGGTGAGCGGCCAGGGGTGGTGATGCTGTTGCCTTGAGTCGGCTGCACTAGTCACCTGTTGTATTTTTTTTTTTTTTGCATGGGTCCTCGAGTCCAACCCCAATACTGGCTCCGGCTGCCCCAGCCTCTTGTTTAGCTGCTCCACTGCTGCTGGACGTGCATGTGCTCTGGCAGCAGGTTCCCAAGGACACATCCCGTTAAGTGAGTGGGACGTCAGGATGTGCTAGGTACGTTCTGCCGCACTGCGCAGGGGCCGCTGCTGGGTGTGCGGGCGCCGTCAGCCCTGCAGCAGCTCACAGTGTCGGCAACAGGGGTCTGAGTCAGGCGCCCGGGGCAGCGAGGGCAGCATGAGCCACACGGCTGGCTGGCGAGTGGAGACGCATAGGCTGCATGACTGAGCGGATGGACAAGGCTGCATGTGCATGGCCGGTGGAGCTGTCCTGGCAGCCCCCGCTGCATGGGCATCCCACAGGAAATGGGCCTGGGCAGCACCTTTGGGGTCCAGTAGCCCTGAGCCCTTCTCACCCAGACCCCATGCAGCTGCACTGTCCCGGGGCATCACAGGGCCACGGCTACCAGAGCAGGGGCCAGGGTGGGAGGGTGAGGTTCGCTCAAGGGTGTCCAGGGTGTTAGTGGTTGACCGACTGGCGGCTGCTGCTCTGGGCCTGCCAGCCTCTGAGTCCAGCTATTCATCTGAGGGTTCGTAATCCACACGGCCTCCAAAGCGGCCCCACAGGGTGTAAGGGTGTGTCTGTCCTGCTTAGTACAGTCCCCAGGCTCCACGGAGCTACGAAGGCCCCTCCACGCAGCAGATCCACCCTATTCCACCCAACGTTACCTCACAGTTGCTTGGGCACTCTACCAGCACGAGTCTCTTCATCACAACTTCTGAGTTTCATCTGCACATGACCCTTCCACATTCTTAGTAACCCAAAGCCTAATCTATTCCAAAATGTTCTCTGAATCACCAAGTAAAAATGTTATGTTAAGGGGATCTTTAAAAATTGTTTCCTATTTATTTGTTGGTTTTTTAGTGTAGTTTAAAAAGAAAAATGCTTGGGACCAAAAGGAAAAGGAGTTTTGTGTTAATGGACTAGAGGTCAGAAAGCCAGTCTGCAGCTAAATGCTGCGGTCTGACAGGTCCGCCTCGTGTTCTGAGACCTGCAGGCTTTCTCAATGCCAGAGGGTCCTAAACACCAGGTTATAACAGCCCCTCAGCTGGCTCTCAAGAAACAGAGCAGAACAGGAAACCCGAGGTGTCTCAAGCATGCAGGCAGGCCCTTCCGCCCAGACACCTGGGAGGCCCCACGTGTGGGGAGGCAGAGTCTTGTACATCCTGTGTTGACTGGGTCCCCACACAGCTGGTGTGGGGGGTGCTGCCACCTCCTTTCCACTGAGAAGGCACAGGGCAGATGGAGCCAGGCCCTGTAGGGAGAGAAGGCTCCCCTTGGGGAGAAGGCAGCCAAATAGTGGCTTAGAAAAATCAGACCCAATGCCAGACCCACTTTCCTGGGTTAGAGTGGGAAAGAGTTCAAAATATGCAGACCTAACAAAATTTCCAAAAAAAAAGAAATATTTGGATAACTTATTAATTCAAAAGCAACTTATAGCTTGGCGCCTGTAGCATAGTTGTTAACACACTGGCCACATACACCAAGGTTGGCCGGTTTGAACCCAGCCCAGGCCAGCTAAACAACAATGACAACTGCAACAACAACAAAAAAAAAAACTGGGCATTGTGGTGGGCACCTGTATTCCCAGCTACTTGGGAGGCTGAGGCAAGAGACTCACTTAAGCCCAAGAGTTTGAGGTTGCTGTGAGCTGTGACTTCACAGCACTCTACTGAGGGCAACATAAAAAAGTAATTTACAAGATTTGTCTTTCCTTTAGTTTTATGTCATTTATTTAAAAATTGGCCAGAACAACATTTACTTGTCCCTTGTTATCCCTGGGGGTTGGATCCAGTGCCCCCTGCAGATATCAAAATCTGTGTATGTTCAAGGCCCCTTGGAGTAGCACAGGGTACTGTGCAGACACCCAGCACCGCCTTCCCACCTTTCAGACTGTCTCTAGAATACCTAACACGACTTGAGTGCTATAATGCTATAATGTTGCTATAATGTGTTCTTTTTTAAATTGTTGTATTGTTGTTTTTATTGTTTTTTCAAGTGGTTTTGATCCCTGGTTGGTGGCGCTTACACAAGGTGGAGCTACACAGAACCAGGGCAGAGGATACATCTCTTAGAAATAACCTGGATTCTTTCTGTTATAAGAGAAGGTTGCAGAGGTGTAACTTAAGAATAAGAACAAGTGAATGTCATTTTTCATTTTAAAATGTCTTTTTCTTTTCTCTGCATTTCTGTATTGTTTCCCATTTATATAACAAAAAATCAAAATTTAAAAATATATATTTTTAGAATAACATCTATTTAGTAAAAAAAAAATTTTTTTTTTTTTTTTTTGAGAAACCAATTCTCCTCTGTGACAATTCTAGCCCAGAGCAGCCTCAAGCTCCCAGACTCATGTGCTCCTCCCCCTCGGCCTCTCAGGTAGCTGTGACAACACCACTCCCAGATAGGACCTCGCTCTGTTACCCAGGCTGGTTTTGAACTCTTAGCCTCAAGAGATTCTCCCCCCTTGGCCTCTCGAAGTGTTCGAATCACCAATCCTGCCCAAAAAGAAAAATAGTTTTTTAATTGAAATTTCTATATAGTGGGGCAAAGGGTTCCATATATGGATATGTGGCCAGAATCATTCTGACTTACAAATGTGTTTTTCTACTATAGACAGGACCTAATTTTACATTTTTATTATTTCTTTTAAAATTTAGGTCATAAAAAAAATTATATTCTTTTTCATATTTTGTGTGTTACTAATTTAGCCCCCACCATAGAATTGTCATGAAACAAAGGAACAAAAAGACATTCTTAAAAGGGCTTACCTGAAATTCTTCAAAGAACTAAAAATACATTAGTCTGACTTTATTTTTCATTGTTCTGACTATTATTTATGTATGTTTAGAAAGCAGATAACCTTAGCAGGCTGGTCCGATTAGATTAGATCAACCACAGAGAGAGATTAATCCAGACATAGCCCTCACTCGCTGGTGCCCTGAGCTTTATTTATACGAGCTTTGAAAATAAGTAGTTGACTCTCCAAAGGAGAAAGCATGTGTCTCCTCGAGACATTTTCTCCTGTGAGCTGATTTGGGGCTGACTGCGGGCTTCCCCAGCAGGTGGACCCCGCCAGACACTGAGTGAGGCACAGGAGAGCCCCCACCACCCCCGGGCCCTGCCCCCAGGGCGTCCTGCCCAAGGTCATCAGTGTGAGCTTGTTCTCCAGGGGGATGGTGAGGGACAGACCCTCCGCTGACCCCAGACGTGTAACCCACACTCCGCCCAGCAGGAGCGCAGCATGGCCAACTCTGACCCCACAGAACAACATTGGCTGCCTGAAGCTCCTCCCTGAGGAACTAGGAATCATGTGGATGGAGCTGCCGTTAGGGTGCCCTCCCAATTTGTAGAGTGTACCATCGTGAAGAGAGCGGCCTGTTCTGAATTTGAGGATTTGAGTATTTATTTAATTCTCATAATATTTCTTCCTGAATGAGATGGTGGGGTGCAGAGGCCCCGTGTGACTGTCTGGTTGATGGAGCGGCAGCCCAGCTTCAGTCAATACATACAACTCTCCCCGTTTCTGCTGCCGTTTCAAGTGTGGTTTTGTAAAAGGGACGGGACAGCACAGGAGTGGGCTTTATACCTGCTGAAGACAGGGGAGAGGCACGCCTGAGCAACTTGTTGGTTACCCCATCTTTGTGATGTGTGCTAATGCAGAAGGGTATGATTTTTATGATTATGGATTTTAACGCAGAAATGTCACATCCTTTTTGCTGGCAGTGTGTATGTACATCTTCTGACCCCCGTGTGTGTGTGGTCAGTGGTGATTCTCACATCAGTGATACGTGGGAGTGCTGGGGGCAAGGTCAGAGGTCTCTTTGATGTCTCATCTACAAACGTGGCAAAACCTCGGCTATTCCTCCTGGAGAATGGCCTGCTGTGAAATCAGAACACCAAAAGGTTGCCAGTGTTTCTGGGGGTTTTCTTTGTTTTTTTTCAATTTTGCCTGAATTGTCCATGCTGTCCCTAACTTCAACACTGTTTTAAAAACACTTTATTACAATTTTTCCTTCACCATTTTTAAAAATTTATACAAGACCAGTTTTCTCAGATAGTAATATGCACTACCCAAAATTATGTATTTTCGCTTAATAGTGCTTAATCTCAGGCAGACACGTGACCAGAGATAAAGCGAGATCAGGGATATTCTTGTCTTGAATGTGTCTGTGAAACAGCAAGCATAGATTTTGAGATTATTTATTCATCACTTTCTTTCCCTGATATTTTTCACCAATAATGCCTTTGGAAAATAAAACAAAAATATATAGAGAGAGCCAAGTGTTTTATTTAATGCAACTTTACATTTTTAACCATCGTCAGAGCTGAAAATAGCCCTGGTGTTCCTGATCACGGCAACTCTCAGGAAAGCAGGCGGGGGGTTGGATGCTCTGAAGCCTCCCTGTGAGGGGCGGGGTGGGGGCATTGCCATGGAAACCGAGGGAGCCTCTTCTGCCGCTCAGAGCCAGAGCTGAGCAGCACAGGCTATGCCTGGTCTTACCCCAGGGGACATCAGTGCCCCCATGGCCCCCTTCATGGGAAGGATGTGCTGTTAGATGAGAGGATGCAGATCACTTTCACAGCACTCCCATGATCAGGGATCCTGGAGTCCACTCTTTTTGAAAATCAAAGATCCTTTTTGTTAGGCAAAGAATCATGTCCTATTCATTGACTTCACAAAATCGTATATTTGAATATTGAGACTTCTTAAAGCTGGGAAATTTGTATGTAAACCTAAGATTTTAAAAAGCCTTACAGTCTCCAATAGTAGCATAAATGTAAACCCCTAAGACAGCTGGACGAAAGAACAGTAAAAACCCCTTCTGGGCTGCCTTATATGGGCCTGAAGCACCACCTAAAGGTGAGAAAGCGGAATTACTACCCCCCCCCCAAAATCAGGAATTGGTTATCTCAGGGAGACACAACCTGTATTTTGACTGAGTTTCCGCTGGGCGCCACCTGGCAACAGGACAAGGGATGCTCAGGGCAGCCCCCCAGACTGCAGAGTCAGCACGAGGGGGCAGGAGAGGGCCCCCCACTCGGAGGGCAGGGCGCTGAGAATTCTGGCCTGTTAAGCACGTCCACATGTGCACAGCCGGCAAGTGAAGTATCTGCATTCAGCCCCCTTTTGCCCAACTCGAAACCCTGAAAATAAAAAAACCTTTTAAGGAAGTCCTCTTGCTGCTGACTTTTTTCTTTCTCAACACAGTGAAAGCTCTAAAAATGATCCAAATCAATATTCTTTTGTTTGTTTTCATGGTGCAAAGGGACATCTTAAGCACCTCTTTCTTATTGAATGATGAATTATACATTTGTAAATGGCCCTTAAACACAAAGCAACTACTGCAACATTTTTTTATAGGTGGTAAAATCTGATTTTCATGGTATTATTTTGGCTATATTACATCACTTTAAATTTGAGCAGAATAGGTTACCTTCCTTCTGCCCCCACCAAAAAAAAAAAAAAAAGACATTTTAAACTGAATGCATTTTAAGTAAACATGCACTGTGTGTACTTATGTGAGGAATTTAGGAAGCTTTTCTTGAGCAAAAAGTAAGACAAAATATATATTATTGGATGGTAGGAAAAGTTTGTTTCTTGTTACCTTTTCAAAACAAACTTGAATGAAGATTAGCTTTTCTTAAAATGATTTTTTTTTTATTTCAAATTTTCTTCCCCATGTGAAAGTGCTAGAGTCGGGGTTTACACACATGATGTCTCACTGGCAGTCAGCTAGTCGAGCCAGTGGGGTGATGACTTAGAGAATAATTGATGACTGACTGGTCTTATGATTATAATTTAAGTATAACAAAAATCAGTCCAGCAATCAGATTGGGAACTACTATTCTAATATGTACATGGAGACTGTTTCTAGCTTGTCCCTATTCTTCCTCAAACTCCTATTTTAAAGACCCCAAGTCCCCCCCCAAAAAAGAGGCGTTGGGGGGTGCACGAGAGAGTCCTCTGCTGGCTTCTCACTCAACTCCACCCTCCAACAGGATGTGAATGTCAGTTCTGGACCCTAAAAGGTAGAATTATGTTCCCTTTCTTAGGACAAAAGAATGCCAAAAATTGTTTACACGTGCAAGTGTCAGAATAGGACATTCGTACACTTGAAATTATCCAGTCTCCTGTATTCCCACTCAAGTCTCTGTCCTCCTCTGGTCTGTAAGCAAGTAAGTTGCTGGCTGATCTCAGCACCCAGCAGCCAGAGTGACTTTCTGAGTGGAGAGGAAGCTAAACGTTTAGGAGCAATAAATGTTCACTAAATATTTAAAATGTGGGGTGCGTCTCTCCGGGGCTTACTGCAGAGAGATGGCTCATTTGATGTCACTCTGAGGTGGTGATAGTGTTCACAAAAGCACTTTGTCCTTGTCTTCTTTGAGGGGGGAGGTTATAAATTCAATGAAAAGGAAGATGAGTTTCTTCTTAATTTGTGTCCTTAATTTTTACATTTCTCTTGGGTGCAAATGCAACTGAAATAGTGTAAAGAGAAAATGTTTCTAGAGTCCTAAGTTTTAATTCTTTAGATGACATGTTAACAAGTTATACAGAGAGCAATAAGAAAATTCTTCAAAACCATTCTCTCAAAATAGAGCACTGGCTGAGCCAGGACTAAGAGACTAGGTAAAGTCATGTAGCTAGGCTTACTTGGGGGACCGCAGGTGCCCCTCAGCTGCTCCGAGTCTCACTGGCCTGGTGACCCAACACTGACCTCCTGGGCCCCACTCATATCAGTTAAAGTAGCAAAACTCCTAAGGAAATCAAACCCACCTGAGTGCAGCCACGGTCAGGAAGATCAGTGACCTACCCTCCTGTAGTCTGACACTGGCTGCTGCTCTCACTGGACCCAAGGTCGCCCAGCTGGCCGGAGCCAGGAGAGGCAGGCTGAGCCTGGGTGGTGCTGGCATCTGACGAAGGCCACCCATGCCTCCACAGGCCCCATATAACCAGGCTCCTTAACCTGAAGCAGGGAGGGAAGGGGCTCGATCCTGGTGACCAGGGACACTGTGTGCCCCCAAGACTGAGGAAACCTAAGCAGCTGCCCCAACCAGGAGGGGCACTCGGCTTGGAAGGAAGGAGGCAGGTGCAGGTTTGCACGGGGTGGCCACTGGGAGCTGAGGCGTCTGGTTCAGAGCCGCCTCTCTCAGGTAGCGGGTTCTGCAGGGAGTTTGCTTTGGGGACCAGTAAGAAAGTGGACTGTTTGGAGAACTTTGTTCCTCTCGAGTAAGCCATCCCGTTTGCATTTGTACTCACAGGTGCCCCACCCCTGGCTGTGACGGCTCCGGACACATCACCGGCAATTATGCATCTCATCGGAGGTACGTGCACAGGCTGTTCCTTCCCCTAGAGCTACTTTCTCTTTCTCCCTGAAGTGACAGGATGTTGCCCACAGTCTGACACCCCTGGTAACACTAAGGAGTCACAGACTCGGTGCCCAAGCAGTCCCCTCTGCACGTGGCTTCACAAGAACATTCCTAAAGGTCTCTGGTAGTGCCTCTTTCTAAACCAAACTGGTAGAGAAGAAGAATGACACCCAGTGTGTGACAAGACCCTGAGAATGGCATCACCAGGCTGCTCCTCGGCCCCCAGAACCCAGTCTCCTCGAGTGAGGACCCCACCCTTGCTGTGCACTCCCTGCAGAGGACCAGGCTGGACCAGGATGGGCCTGGCATAGAGGTGCCACCTGGACACACACAGTCCTGAGACAAGAGTCCCTGCCCACGGTAGAAACTGGTCGCTTGCCTCCCTTATGCCAGACACTGTGGTGAGGAGGACAGAGAGACACTTGAGTTCCAGAGAAGAAAATACACCCACAGTCATGCTGAGGACGCTCAGGCCTCACTCAAGGTTGGGGGAGAGAGGAGTAGGAAGGCTGCCCTGGGATCTCACAGGGGGAGACGCCAGGAGGACACGGCCCAGGGGCAGGGGGGTCAGTGCAAGGTCGAGGTCCAGGGCCAGCCGACGAGACGGAATCCTGCTGGAGGATGGCCAGGGGACGAGACTTCCTGGTGCAGGTCCAGGGACAGGGCTGTCACTAACCTGACCCCCGGGATTCTTGCTCAGACTGGATTCCACAGGGACAGAGTGGGGACCCCAGGTCAGGGTGTCAGGTGTGTGCGCAAGGAGAGTATGTCACATGTGGTCTGTACTCAGGAGTCCACTACAGATGACCAATTCCCATGTTGTGTTTGGTTGGGTCCAAAAGCCAGTGCCAAGGGAGGAACAAGAATGTTTCTGAACTAGGATCGATGTAGAGTGAAGTCTCCCACGGTGGAGAGCAGAGTGCCCCTGCCCACAGCTAAGCCCAGCTGACAGAGCAGGTGGCCAGCAGCACAAGGAGGGAGGGAGGGCGGCTGATGCAAGTGTGGACAGTGGGCAGAGGCCCCAGCCCAGGGCATGTCGCTGTGCACACACAGCTGCACGGAGTGACCAGGTCCTGGTGGTCAGAGTGGGAGCCTCCCCTGGCTGCCGGATCAGGGAGGGAGCCCACATGGAGGCTGTTGGTGCCTAAAATCCCGCTGTGAGGATGTGGTGTGCTCCTCTGCTCACGTCCCTACCATCTGGGAGCGATGTCTGGACAGTGCCTGTGTGAGAAGCCCCATTGTGGTGCCCCAGGCACTGAAGTGTGCCACCTAGACTCAGGGACAAGGTCTCTCTCGACTGACTCCCCAACTCTGCACGCTGACGTTCTGGGGCAGGTGGCTCTTTGCTTTGGGTGTGCAGCAGCCTCCCCGGCTGCCTGTCAGTCTGACAGCCACTGCTGGGTGTCCCTGGGGCGGCCACCAACCGGGCTGCACCCACAGCACAGAACCAGCCCTGCGCCAGAACACAGAGCAGTGTGAGCCATGGCTTCCAACAGGCATTGCCAGAGTTAGAGCGCTAGTTTAGATTAAATAAAATTTTTAAAAATCCGATTAAATATAAAACAGCAAGCACATTCTTAGAAAACAAATGTCAGTCTTCTCTCACATCTGGAACGCTGGCACCCGTGGTGTGTGTGTGAGCAGGGCGAACACTTCCTGCTCACTTCCTGTCTGAATGTCTGTGTTTCTACCGAGTGTTTGGTTTGGCATCGTGTAAGTTAAGTCATATTTGGTTTAAACATTTTTTTTCATTTTTCACGTATCTTAGAGTGTTCAGTGGTAATAGACATAAACTTGTGATTAGAATACCATGTATTAGCTTTAAGCTCATCTATGCCTAAAGCAACTGGCTCAGGGTCAATGGCGGAGCTAGAAAGTAAACTTGATTTTTCTTCCGGCACCATGAGTGCTGTGGCTCTGCAGAGTGTCAGCACGTCAGAGTGGGCCTCACTGTCAGGTCGTGTCCCGGGAGCAGCTGCCCTCACGTGGATGTGTGCATCAGGCTGGACACTCGGTCAGGCACTGAGCTGCCTGCAGTCAGCGGACCTGCCACAGAGCAGAGGCCCCAGCCACACAGGAGCTGCTCCGTGTGTGCTGCCCCCTGAGGGGAGACAGGAGCCTTCTCCAGACCTACGGCCGTCCTCTCAGTTTCAATCCCCTGTTGCCCATTCCCCGGGCACATGAAGACAGTGTCACCCCCTGGCTAGACAGAAAACCGCCCTCCAAGGTGACTCCTTGGCCTTTTTTCACAGTTGTGCCACAACTGAGGTGGTGAACTACTTGAGTCCCAGGCACCTTCCGGCCCTGGGTCACCACAATGGGGCTTCTCACACAGGCACTGTCCAGACATGCAATGTCCAGCAATGAGCACGCGGTGCCCAGGGAGCAGCTGCTCCCACTCCAGGGCAGAGTCCTGGAGGTGGGGTGCTGGCCGCGAGTCTCTGCTGAGCACCGCCCTCTGCTGGCAGCAGCCTGGAGCGCAGGCACCCCGCCATGGGCCAGCGTCTGGGCCTGCGAGCGGGAGGTGGGTTTGCTACTCTGAATGGAGCAAACAAGGGCCCAGAGTTCAGGTAGCAGAGCAGGAGCCCTCCTCCAATAACAGCCTTCCCAGAGTGGCCCTGAGGAGGCAGGAGGGCCCCGAGTCGCCCTCCAGGGAGGGATCTGCACCGGCTTCCCTGTGTCCCATCTGTGCACAGCGCCGGAAGGCTCCCGCACGCCTTACCGCTCCCTACTGACTCCATGTTTGCTGGAAAATCCCTCATTAGAGGCCTCCCTGTTTCCTAGGGAAGAAAGAAACCTATTTACCACTTTGCCTATAAGAACAGGCCTTATCTTTGTATTCTTCTTTTACAAACAAACAAAATGTCTATCAGGCTTCGCCCCCCCAAATCTTGTTTTCCAGTCATCTTTGTCTTTTTCTGTGACCCTTCCCGGGGCCACCTCCTGTTGATGCAGGGGCTGCCCCCCAGGCTGCTCCCCGGCAGGCCTCCCAGGTGCCTTTCTAATGGGGTCGTAGATAAGAAGTCCACAGGCCCTGGAGTTGCTCCTGCACAGAGGCAAGGTCTACTTTTTCACAAATGAGTGTGCTGTAGGAATCGGAGTCCCACCAGAACTCTGTGCACCTGCTAGGGTTCCTGACTGGCCTGCATAAATTTGACAAAATTTTTTGGACACTTACTTTGTACCAAAAATTGCAATGAGCCTTTTACATATATAATCTCAGCATGATATGAGACTGTCATTATCCTAATGGCAAATGAAGACACAAGAGCTTGGAGATCCCAAGCTACCCACATTGTCAACCACATCTCTCCTGAAGCACTTTCGTTCCGATCTTCTGTAACAATGTGCAGTATCTGAGCCTCCAGGACAGTAGGCAAAGGGCTGGACATGCTCTACCTGCCCCAGTGTGCCTGGGGAGCAGCACCCGCTGTTACACAAAAGAGCCTTCCCTTCCAAAGACAGTGAAGATGCCAGGCTTGGGGTCACCTGCCTTCACGAGGAGCAGGCCTGCCTGGGAGGGTCCAGGGCTCTCCTCTCTAGTTGGAAGATGTGATTCCCCACACCCCCAGGGAGCTTCTGGAACCTGCCAACCCAGCCCAGCCCTGCTTCTGCCCCCAGAGAACTGCTCTCAATCCGGCCCATAGCCACTTAACCTCATGCCAAGCGGCTGTCCACCTCCTCTCTGGCCTGATGCATGTCAGGCCCACTTCCCCGCACCACCTGGGTTCCCTGGTTTCCCATCTGTTCACGACCTCCAGCCTTCCCCCATCCTCTGCCAGGAGACGCAGGTAAACTAGGTGTTTATGGCGTCTCCAGCACTATAAAACCCCAGATAAAGATGCAGGTGTGTAATGGGCCCTTGCAACAGTGACAGTGAAATGTGAAGGACAGTTCCAGTCCAGAAAATTGTTAATCACTTAGAACAGAATCCCGAACATCAGCTCAGAATTCCAGAAACCTGGTGGATGGTAAGTACTTAGTGAGCCCGTTGTCTGTGCCTCAGGTATAGAGCAGCGGCACCCAGGGTGCTCCTAGGCCTCACACTGCAGAGGGCCATGGAGAGAAAGGACCCACAGCTGGCCCACATGTTGTATTCCAGCAGGGTGTCACGCAGCCACCACAGGCCTCACATAGATTATTTGAGGCCTGTCCTACTTGTCGGAGGTGTCAGATATCATGGAACGTCTGCATGGACATTTTTTTTTTTTTTTTGCTCCTCAGCTTTCCTTACTGTTTGTGTGTTTAATATGTGGCCTCAGGCAACTCTGATTCTTGCAGTTTGCAACCAAAAAGAAAAAAAGGTTGGACACCCCTGCCTATGTTCTGGGGGTTTAGGAGAAACCTGAGACTGGGGGTTTTGGGGATAATGTGTGGCCCTCGTGGTCCCCAGACCAGCGTAGTACTAGGCAATCACCCGGCCTCAAATATACTTCTTGTATATTTATATAAAAGCATAAACCTGATAAGCAAGCCAGGTCGAGGGCAGGGGAACAGAGACAATGCTGAGTTGAACTTTATAGAAAAATGAGTCTCCCACCAGGCAGCAGAGGAAGATATTTAGAGCAAAGGAACAGCCTTAGAAAAGGTGTCAGAATAATAGCCACGAAGTCAACATGCTTTTGACACTGAATAATTTGGCTCAGTTAGAGTTTCAGGTGTAAGTCCATGGGAGTCGCTGTACAGAAACTTGCTTTAGGAGTCTTGATAAATTCATTTAAAGGAGTTAAACTTCATTCTCTAGAAACTAAAGACTCACCCAAGTACAGGAGCTGCAGGGTTGGCAGGGACCTACGGGACATGCCATCAGAGGCGAGTGGATTCAGGGAGTGACAGAGAAAACTGGTACATGGAGAAGGTGCAGGAGGTGATGGGGGGCTTCAGCGTGGGGATGGGGAGGATGAGGCGGGAGGCATTCCTCAGTGTCCCAGGCAGTGTCATTGTCATCCTGAGGAAGTGAAAGAAGCCAAATGGACGGGGCCTGGTTCTGGCCAAGTGCATTAACTTTGAGACTCTCTAAGAGTATCCAGGTGAACACGAAGGTGTCATCACCAGCAGACACGCTGCTTCACCCTGCTGATTGCACTTCTAGAAATGGAAGATGGGTCCAGATGCTAAGAAGCAAACTTCAGAGCACACAGCGGGGTGGGGGTGGGGGCTGCAAGGGGAAGGACAGGAGGGGATGAACGACTTTTGTAGGTTCAACTTTAGACCCTAGAAAGGGCTCACAAATGGAGACCGAAGGTGAAAGCAGAGGCTGTAGAATCACGGAGCACCTCCCTGTCCCCAGCGCCTGTGCATTCTGTTACCACTTCACTGCCATAGTCACGACTAGTACTTCTGCCCCGTGACAGCCCCTCCCTCTCTGGTGCCACCGCGGGAGCTGGCAGCCTGCACCCCTCCCCAGCACAGCAACTCCGTGGAGAATCTCTTGCTGGGCTGGGGTCGGGGCAAGTGATGGATGTTCATTTCCATGTTATAAGCAGAGAAAGAGAGTTTTAAAGTATTGAACAAGTTTTAGTTCCATTATTCCTGGGTTCTGGTGCTCTGTTGGCTAGTAGGGAAAAGTCCCCTTGTCCCCATCAAGCATGAAGGTTAGAAAGTAGTAAAAAGTGCAAAGGGGGCAGTCCAACATTAACATTCTTCCCCTGAGAACAAGGTCCTGAGCCTGTGGGGGCAGCGCCCTGGCCAGCAGGAACAGAGAGGGCAGGGCGAGGACCCAGGGCACAGGCACCGAGCTGCCCCAAGTACGTCACACTACACAGCCTTCTCGTGGGTGCCATGGGGCCAGCACCAGCCTGGAGACACATGGGGAGGTGGGCCCAGGCCTGGGCGGGGACTGCAGCCCCTCAGGGCAGTGGGATCCTGGTAAGGACCATGTGCTTCTCAAGGCTCCAGCCAAGTCCAATACTTGCCACAAGCTCAGAGCAGGGAGAGAGAGCTGAGACCCACTTGGGACCCCCCTGGGCACCAGCAGCAGTGTTCACGTTCCTTACTAGGACCTCTCAGCAAATCACCTGCCTAGTTTCTAGTTCTCATCTCATTTCTCCTTCTTCGGTTCTTTTCAGAATATGTCATTTATTTTGTATATTCTCCTGTGAGTCTGTATCTGTGTGTGTGTAAGCCCCAGCTGGAAAACTTCCTTTAGAAAAATTTCCAACTTCTCCGTATGCCAGACTTTGAAAATTAAATAGAATAAGCACAGTCAGCTCCCACTGCACCTTCTGCAGATATTGCCATGAGCCTGCACTCTAGGAGAATTGGAGCAGGTTGCTAGCACATGCATTCCTCCAGAATGCGGCTGAGGTGGAGGCTGGGCAGCGCTGGCAGAGACGGACTCACCGGGAACAAGAGCTGGGAAGGCCTGCGGTTCTCCTGTGGGCTCCCCAGTCTCTGCACACCTGCCGTCCTCCCTGCCTCTCTCCTGACCCCTCCCTGTCACCCGCTCTGTCTCTCTCCCTCTCCCCCATCTCTCTCTCCCTCTCTCTGTCTCTGTCTCTGTGTGTGCGTGAGTGTCTCAGCATCTGTGATGACTCCCCGCTGCCTCTGTCCCTCCAAGTCTCTGCCTGCGTCCAGCCTACCCCACCTCCCCTGAAGGCCTCTTTGCTGTGAGGAAGGGTCCTGCCCCCTGGGCTCTGACCCCAGCCCAGAAGCACAGGCTTCGAGAGAGAAGCGAGTCAAAGCCTCCGCAGTTGTCCAGCGTCTGGCCAGCACGAGCAGCGTGATGCTTTCTGAAACACGTTTCTTCTTTAGCCTTTCAGGTTGCCCGAGAGCGAAGAAGAGCGGCATCAGGATAGCTCAGAGCAAGGAGGACAAGGACGACCAAGAGCCCATCAGGTAGGGGCCAGGCCAGCCAGGGAGCACGTGCTCATCTACAGGAAAGAGACGCTGACTCAGTGGGCATCTCGGAGCTTTCGGTAGCCTAAGGGCCGCTAGCATCCCAAACCAGAGCTCTTCAGCTCACTGGCCGACAAGCTGCAGGTGCTGTCCTGCCAGGAGTGGTGACCATCCCCTTATGTCTGAGTGACAGAATCACAAAACCTCCCTCTCTTCCCGGTGAAAAAAGCAGCTGAGGGAAGTCCCTGTGCACTGACACAACCCCACAGAGAAAGCTTTACTGATTCTCTCTTACGAACACCACTCAGTTCTAAGGCAGGACTCGAAGCCAGAGCTGACCCCTGCTCCAGCCTGTGGGCACCAACCTGCAGCCACAGAGCGTGTGCCCGGGTGCCGAGGCCTCAGACCCCACACCGGACAGCCGACAGAGCCTCCCGAAATTTACCTCTCACGCAACATCTTTGTTTGGGGAAACTTTTTACTTAAAATAAAATAAAAATGAATTAAAGGATAAAGTGTTACAGCAAATTATGATTTATCAAAATAAAATACACAATACAAATTCTGCAGAATGAAAGTGCTGTCAAAACTCTGGCTCTGTGTCTGGGTCCTGCAGCCAGATTGTCAGGAGGAGGAGTCTGGTTCCGCAGCACCCGGTAGCCAGGGTCCACCTCAGCCTCAGCAACAGGCCCCCGGGGGACTCTGGGGCCCTTCTCTGGGACCGGTCTATGTGCTCCCTGTCTCTGACCCCCTCTGCGTACCCCTTCTCTGCCCGCCTTGTCTGCACCCTGTCTGTACCTCGTCTCTGCCCCCCTTCTCTGCACTCCATCTCTGTCTCCCTTGTCTGTGCCCTGTCTATGCACCCCCTTTTTTGGCTCCCATTTGTGCCCCATCTCTGTGCCCCAGTGTTCCAGGGGCCTCGATGTGGCTTAAAAACTTGCCAGCTGGAAGGACATTTCCGGCTTCCAGAGAACACAAGCAAACGAATCAATGTCCTCTCGCTCTGGAGAAGAGCATGAGAAACATAACCCCGATGTCTTCCTGATGAAGCTGTGATTCTGTTCCGAGCAGCGTCTGCTACACATCTGGGTGCCAATGGCTGCCGCAGCCTCAGTGCATCTCTGACACCCACGGGGCTGGGCCTCGCTCAGCTCTGGAAGGGCTGCTGCCAGGCAGAGCCGTGGGTGCTGCAGCTGGGGCACCTCCTTGGTTTCCCTCCCCCTCCCTCTCCCTCCTCCCTCCCTCTCCTTCCTCCCTCCCTCTCCCTCCTTCCCTCCCTCTCCCTCTTCCCTCCCTCTCCCTACTCCCCATCATCCCTCCCTCCCTCCCTCCATCTCCCTCCTCCCTCCCTCTCCTTCCTCCCTCCCTCTCCCTCCCTCCCTCCCTCCCTCTCCCTCTTCCCTCCCTCTCCCTCTTCCTTCCCTCTCCCTACTCCCCA
>CAUYON010062741.1:0-38347 GCA_963573935.1 Arctocebus calabarensis | reverse complement strand
CCAGAAGACCAAAAATCACATTACAACAAAGATATCTGTACCAGATTGTTTATTGCAGCCCAATTCATAATTGCTAAGTCATGGAAGAAGCCCAAGAGCCAATTGATCCACAAATGGATTAATAAACTGTGGTACATGTATACCATGGAATATTATGAAGCCTTAAAGAAAGATGGTGACTTTTCCTTTTTCATATTTACATGGATGGAGATAGAACATGTTCTCCTTAGCAAAGTATCTCTAGAATGGAAGAAAAAGTATCCAATGTATTAATATGAAGCAAATTTATATCTTTCAAGTGAAGGCTACAACCCATTTATTGCACAAGAAGACAGAGAAAGGGGAGAGGGAGGGAAGGGAAGAGAGAGGGTGGGGGGAGAGAGGATAAAGGGTGAGATCACACTTGTGGTGCATATTTGAAGGGTCAGGAGAAAACTTCTAAATACGGATCAAAAATGTTTTCACATAGTAAATGAGAAAATCTCATGAACGTTATGTCCATCAGGTTGATAAAAATATCTCAGATTGTATGTAAAGCCCACACACTGTACCCCATGATTGAATTAATGTACACAGCTATGATTCAATTAAAAAAAAAATGCCATGTATTCAAATCCATTTAAGGAATACTGAATCAAACAAAACCATAACAGAATTATTTACTGAATGGCTCTCCCAGATGCTCTGCTGGCTCTGTAGTTCTTGAGATGGGGAGGGATGAAGCTCTCTGGAGAGCAGCTTGTAAGACTGATACTCTGCAGAACACATCTTGGTGTCCTTTGCTGTCATGTGTTTGGGGAGAGGCAGAAAATAGCCTCCTTAGGAGCAGAAAGCACAGAGTAGGGGAAGTGCTATGTGCTGTTCTATTTGGCATAAAGCCTGGGCCTCTAATCTCAGGAACAAGCAAGAAGCAATGAATGTTGTTAAATTATCCTCCTGTGGCTTTCAGAGTGGTGAGGCTGCCCCATATCTGGGTGAAAAGTATAGGTCGTTCAATGATTATATATTTTATCCCCTATCCATCCACTTTATTTCCAAAGTAAATTCTCAATATTGATAATAGAATGACTGTCAGTGTTGTCTTCATACTATTTTTCTATTTTTCCATACCTTCTGTGACTTTAGAAATATTTTAGTTAGAAGTTGGGGGAGAATGTGTCATCTGGCATTTGAAACCTTTGGAAATAGTGCAAGAGGTTGATGAGTAGTCCACAATGAATTTGCTATCTCACTTGGCTATATGCCAGCTTGACACTTCTCCATGAGTGTTTGACCTCAAGGGCACGGCTGTGTTGTCTCATGATTATAGCAGATAAATGCAGGTGTTCTCTATATCAGCTGCCTTTGCAGCTCTTGGCTCTATTGTAGAAAGTACAATTGAAAGCAGAAGGTACTGTTGCCTATATCCCAGGCCCTGGTTTAGAAATAAAACTTTGAACTCGGCCACTATTTAATCAAAGTTAGGTTAAGTGAAACAATACTTTTAGTAGGTTGCCTGAAAGTTCTTTGATCCATAATTCATTGGACACTGATGTTTATAATAAGATAAAGGTGGGCATTCAGCAGGGTTCCTCTGGTGAGAATTGTTTTCCTCCGTGGAGACTCCATTTCATCAAATATTTTTGGTGTGGTATCTTGGGCTGTCATTCAGGGACATGGCTAGAAACACGCTTATGAAACTCATTATTGCTTTATTGTGAGGGTGATCTTGAAAACATTCCCTGCTGGATACACGTTTTCTCTTAAAGCATGAATGCTCTGAGATATTCATTCTCAGGGATGGAAGTAGCTACGCTTGTTTTTGTCCTATGATGTTATAAATCACGTAAATGATTAGGTTACTGATCATATTAAGTAGCTAAAATGATGGGTGACAGAGTTGATATTTAAATCATTATGGCATCAGGGTAGAGGCTAGCCAAATAATCTCAGCAGTGGAAAATTGAGTGTTCATTTGGATAAAAACAATCCATTGAAACACCTGTTCTGATGGAGAGATTAATTTGGCATTTCCAAAAGTATGTGCTAAGCCACAGTACTTCAAGGAGATGCTTCCCGAAGGAAAGGCTCCTGGGAAAACTAAGTATGGGAAACGCAGTATGTCAAACCTATCTTATCATGATTCATAACACAAATTAGCATACTAAAAATCTGTAGTAAAAAAACTTGGTTAACTTTTATCATATCCATTGTTTCTTCCAAAGTTCATCTACCCACAGGGATTTTGATGTTGCTGCTGCTGTCGTGATTCCCCACCGGACCTGGAGCTGTCCCAGGGATGTTCTGTAGAGTTCACTTTAGAAAATACCAGGTTACATAGTCCCACCTAAAACCAGTGAGTTTTCCTTCCCATTATTCCTCCCACTATAATAACGCTTTTATTTTTTCATATATTCTTTATGATCTGCCTGGAATGTTGTCTTCTCCCAATGGAAGCAACAGCTCCCATGTGTGGCCTGTCTGGTTTGAGCTATACCTGGTGAAAGTTAATATCTACAAGCATAACGGGAAGGCTGCGTGGTGGAGCCCTGCCGAGCCTCTGTGGGGCACAGAGGAGGTTGAAGTACTCATGTGACAGCCGTCGGGCAGTCCAAGGGCAAGACTTGATTTCTTCACTCACATCTTTTCTGACCTCCCTCCAGGCCTGTGCTGGCTTCTGTGGATAAAGATATGAATAAGATATAGAGACTTTGTCTCCGGGGGCTTAAGATCAAGAGAAGTGCCAGACAGGTGAAGAAACCAAGGCTCCAGCCTGTCCCAGGAGCTGAGGGATTGATGAGCGGAGGTTCGGGTACAGCTGGGCTGGGGAGATGACGCCTGTGCTGCTGAGGGGCAGCTAAGGACCCAACGGAGGGGGCTCCAGCTGAGTCCCCGCCACACAGAGCTGCACCTGTGGGGGTGCCAGAGGTTGCTTCTGACCGAGGCATTGAGTTTTGTCAGGGCAGATCATAAACTCCTTTGGAAAAGGAAGAGGAAAGATGGACCTGCACAGGTGGCTGAGGCCTGTCTTTGGACTCCAGAGAGGGGAGGGGGATAATGCTGTGACTGTGCCTCAAAGCCAGCACTGAGGATGGGCGTGGGAGTGGGCATCTGACTTAATCTGAGATGCTCCCCACCACCCTCACTGCCACCTCTCTGATGGACAAATGTGTCTGCAGCCCTTTCCCCCTCTCTGCTCTGCTGACCCCCTTCCTCAAGAGTTGTGCTGTCCTCTGGTTGGAAGGAGACTTAGACTCAGGATCAGTGTAGCTTCTTACCTGTGGGACTCAAGGCTATCGTTTCCATCATTCCATTGGAACACCAGAAAGAGGAAGCTCCAAGTTCAAGGGGAAGAAGACAGCTTGCTGTGAAAAGGTCTGGCCCGGCTCTGTCTTTGAACCTGTCGATTGAGGCGCAGCTATCACTTCACTTCGCTAGTGTCAAGAGGAGTGGGAGAAGAGAGAGACAGAGAATCAGGAAGAGAGAGAAAGAGAGAGAGAGAGAATCAGGAGGAGTAGAAGAGAGAGAGACCAGGACTCCGAAGCCTTGAGAAACTCCCAGCTTAAATTGTGAGCTGGATCCCAGCATCATAAACCCTGCACCCTGCCAGAGGACAATCATCCCAGCAAGTCTGATGACTTATGAAGTACAGCCAAGAGGAAAAATTATTTTAAAAGTATTGAAAGGCACCTCTCCAGGGCTCCCCCCACTGGTGGAAATATCAATACAAGATTAATGGGAGGCCCCAAGTCCCATGGCGTCCCGCAGTGATGGGGACAACATGCTCTGCATTTCAGAGCTGACAGCTACAGCTTGTTTCTCTGTGCTGTGGCTGCTGCTGCCATCGGGAGCTTTGTGTGTCAACTGGCACTGGCCGTTGAGGCATGCTTGTCCCGGCCCTGTGGAAGAAGGGCTTGGGAAAGGTGTGCTGGCCGGCCGGCCCGCCTGGGGAGAGAACTGAAGTTGTGTCCCAGCTCATGAATGTACTGAGGTGTCCAGAGGCTAAGGTCGGGGTTCTTTCTGGGCCAGCTCCAACTGCCCAGGCCCCTTCCTCTCGTTGCTGCTGGACGACTGTCTGGCCCTCCCTCTGTGACTCCTGCACGCAACCCCAGGGTCCCCTGGCTTTTGTCTCTTTTCCAAGCTCAGCTGTTTGCATTTCACTTTGTTGTTTTATAATCTCTTCTTTGAACTCTTGTATCTTGTCTTAGATTTCTTTCTCCTTTGAGAGACCGTGTTATCTGTTACTTCTTTGAGACTAGGAAGAATATTTGTCTGAACGCTTAATCTTTTTTCTTTCTCCCCTAAGCAATCATTCCTTATGAAGGATTTTATATTTCCTTTATCTCCTTTTTCTGATTTTTCCTTTCCTTCTTAGTCCAGCTTCTTCTCCTTTACCAACTTCTTGGGGGGGATTCTGTTCCTGTGTTTAATGCTGCTTCCATTCGGAAGATCGCCCACCTTCAGAGAGAGCTGGAGCCCTGTTGATGGAAGTGTGGGTATGGGGAGGATTGGGGGCTGGGTGGGAGCCACCTGTGGCAGCCCTGCACCTGTGTGGGGACCGGTGAGGCTCTCTTCAAGTTTCTGATTCACTTTGTCCCGGATGTGTATCTCTGAATAATTTTCAGGATTCAAAACTTGAGGAAACTTTCAGAAAATTCTTATTAGATGCTCATCTTCCATGTCATGCAGAATCTCAGTCCTCTGCTCCTTCATTTTACCTTGACCCAGGACATCTGTCAGGGGCTGGGTGTGGCTAGAGGTCACCCCACGGTCTCTGCCTTACATATGGGGGGCTGCAGGGATCTTACTCACTTCTAGGAGCTCCTGCAACACTGTCATCGGGAGACACTTGTGTTCTGTTTGGTGCCTGAGCTGCTGGGTGGGCCACCACTCAGGGGTCCCAGGCTGGCAGGTGTGTTTCCTTCACTGGAGTTTGGAATCTCTGGGGGATGGTGGTCCCTCGTTGCCTCTGGGAAAGGCAGGGTTAGAGGGAAACAGATTAAGGTCGGGGTGGGGAGCAGTAAATGATACCCCTAGGCCCTCAGGAAGATGAAGACCAAACCTCAGTGAGTTTCTCTGTCTGCCTCAGACAGAGTGGGGATGTGGCAAGTGCATGACAAGCTTCTCTCCTGGGCCAGCAGGAGTCTGGGTGGCAGAGAGCTGTGTGCAGCCCATGATGAGGGCATGTGGTGGCGGGAGGCTCATGAAGAAGGGGGTGCTGGAGGAGGAGGAAGAGGGCAAGCTGGGAAGCCCCACCCAGTGTGGTCACACCCCACTCTCTGTCCAGGACCTCCGCTCATGGAATAGCACGGTGATAACCCCATGTGACCTGACCAAGACAGAAGGCTAGTGGGACCAGGAGCCTGGCCACCCCCTGCCAGGCAGCTTCTGGTCTGGCTCAAGGCAGGGCCCACCCCAAACCCAGTGACCTCACCCCCATGCCAATGGGGCTTGAACCCACTGTCCGCTGACCTCTCTGCCCAGCCGTGCTGCTCCTGTGACGGAACATTCTTTCTGCCCAGTTCCCACAATCTGCCTGTCCTGTGGTCTCCTCACAGACGCAGACATTGTTTGTTTCTTCCAGTTTCCCCTTTTCAAGGCCTGCCATGGCCCCTGGGTACAGAGCTAGGTCCCCCGAGGACAATTGCCTGGTGGTTGGCAGTCACTCTGGCCGCTCATTTAATCATTCTTTATTGAGTTCCTGGTACCTGCCAGTCATGGGGTTAGGTGCTAGGAAATGAGAGGGACGGAGGGAGTCTCAGCCTTTGCCCATGTTCAGAGCCTGGTGGGTGGTGCTTACCTCCTTCTGTAGACAGCCCAGTGTCACTCATGTGCTGTGAGGGGATAGTGCGTCCCGAAGGAACACGCAGCGGTGGCCTCAGCCTGGCTGGGGATTGCACGTTGGGTGTCTGGACAAAGCAAGGAGGCCTGAAGCAGAGTCGGAAAAGGGAGAGAGCTCCCTGTCCATGGAGGAGCAGATGTGGACCGCTGGAGGCAGGGAAGAGGGGCAATGGCATCCACAGGACTTGGACCTTTCAGCGTGGGGGAAAGGAGAAGGTCACCAGATCCCATCAGCTAGACTCCTCCACACTGTACTTGTGTTTGGAACACAGGTTTGCATTTTTCAAGATCACTCTGCCATGGTGCAGGGACATCCAGGCCTGGCTGAGGCTTGGGCCTAGACCATTGCTCACCTGCTGCCATGGGGTTCTGCTGCCCTGACCCTGAGAAACCCCCCAAATCCCATGGGTGCCTGGGGGACTGTCCTATTCCACGTGCAGGTCTGAAGCCATTCTGAAACCTGAGAGTGTTTGCTGTTTGGTTGAGTCAAAGGTGTTCGCAAGATCACAGCTCAGGGGGCATCCTCTGAAGCTTCCAGTGTAAGCTGGCGGGTTGTTTGCTAACAGGAACGTTGCCCTGGGCACTGCACCAGGAGCTTTCTGAGACCCGCTTTCCACCCTCTCAGAGATGGTTTTTGTCCCAAACCCCATTTTTATAAAATCAAGCTGAGACCAGGGAGAGATACAACCATGGATCATTCATTGCTCTGGATTCCCAGTGCTGTCCCAGGCCTGAGTGCTGACAGGGCCCTTGCTTCCTGTGGCTGTGCTGGCACCTTCCCCGAGGCCCTCTGGGTACATAACGGAGAAAGGGCAGTGCTCCGTGGAGTGTCGGCTTTGGCAGGTGTTTCGGCCCCAGAGCCAGCCCTGTGGTTCCTGCTTACACAGTCAGAATCCTGAAATTTGAAAATAGATCATAAATAGACATGTGGATGACCTAAATCCAAACGGAATGGGGCACCCTGGGGGAAGACAAAGCTTGCTTATTTATTTATATTTATTTATTTATACCCTGCCTCTTTCCAGAAAAGGATTAAGGACAGCTTACAGAAATACTTAATGTGAAACTGGGGGAATTTTTTTTTAATTGTTTTCTCCTAATCAAGAAATGAAGGAAAATCAGGGCAAAGAGAAAATGAGGGCAGGGATACCAGATAAAACTGATGGAAAGATAAATATACAAATGCATGTGCCCACCCTGCCTACCCTCATCCCTAGAGTCTCCTCGCTTGGTTTTATTTCTCAAAGAAGTCTTGACTCAGTCCAGGGCCTGAAAGCAGCCCCAAACCTACCCGGCTGGTGCAGCTTGGTGCCCAGCTGTCAGTTGCTGGAGGTCAGCCCCAGATGTGCCTTTATTGTCGTCATGCCTCCTACTAGCTACACTGAAGTGGGAAAGGGGTCCTGTTCAGAGCGCCAGCCTCTCCTAAGGCAATGATGTATCAGTGACCCAGGAGAAGATAAACCTTTCCCCAGATATTCAGGCCTGAAGAAATCTTTAGTTGATGATTTCTACTATTAGTAGAAAACAATAGTGCTTGCCTGCTACAGGAGAGTAAATTAATGTGGCTGGCCAACAGGTCTTCCCTGACCCCACTCTGCTCAGTGTCACGGGCAGATCAATGGGCCAACAGACGCATTGTTGCTTTCCTGGGGTCCCTATTCTTTTTTTTTAAATTTCAGATTAATATGTGAATACAAATAATTAGGTTACATTATTTGCATTTGTTAGGTAAAGTTCAGGTTGTAGTTGAGTCCTGCCCCCAGGGGGTGTGCTGGATGCCCTTATGTTGTGCTCATTCGGGGAGAACTTGCCAATCACCCTCTCTCCTCCCCTCTGCCTTTCCCCTTTTCTCCCCTGCCTCCCTCTTGAATTTCATTTTGTTTTTCTCTCATGTGGGGGTGTAGTTGTTTATCTATTGGTTTCATATTAGTATTGTGTACATTGCAGAAGAAAAAAATCATTTGTCCCCGTTTTTCAGGAGAGACAGACTATCAACAGGAAGATCCCTGAATGCCATAATAAAGCCACAGTAAACACTAAAGAAGAATAGAGGGGGTCAGATAGAGATGGGGAGGGGCCGTGCCCGTGGCAGGGCTGGGTTAGGGAGTGTCCCACCTAGTCTTTGTGGGGAAACAATATACACATTTAAATCTAAACATTGAAAGCACTACATAAGGAGCCAGTGGAACCGTGTTCTAGGCAGAGGGACAAGAAAGGGCAAGATACTGAAGTGTGAGGTGTGACAAATCTTGGAGAGCTCTAAAGGTTGATGGAGGTCTCTGACTGCACAATCCCTCTCTGACCTCAGGGCTCAAAGGCCTCTGAGCCCGGCTCTGAGCTCAGCCCAGGCGAGAGGCTGTTGTTCACTCCTGGGAGGGTTCAGTGGTTCTGCCTCCTAAGGAGGGTGCTGCTGGGCCCAGCTGGGCTGCTAAGGGCAGCCATGTGTCAGGGGGGACTTCATCTTTCCTGTCCGGACGAGCCCTCCTGATGGGAGGAAGATGCCGGCATAGGAGCCAGCAGACGCAGGGGTGCAACCTTCTGGTTTTATGATGCTGCTTTTCAAGCATCAAAAGTAGCAAGAAAAGCTTCATCTTCCCCCACTGTACCCATTTTAATAAAAGGATTTGTTCTGTGAAATTTGGATTCAGTCCAAAGGCTGCACTTAAGGAGCAGGAAGGCCACAGTTTTCCTTAAGGACGCAGGCTCCCCACCCCTGCTGGACGCCCTCAGACTTCAGTGTCAGGCTGTTGCTCTAAGGCAAGTCCATGGCTAGTACTTTCTAGCTAATGGTCTCTCTGAGGATTGTACCATGAGTAACTGCATCCAGGGCCCCTCCAGCTATTGCCTCAGCTTACCTAGTAGTGGGAAACATGAATCCTCAAGACGGAGGACAAGGAGCCCCAACTAGGCTGTGCGTTGAGGGCATGGAGGGAATGGCTGTGCTGGCCCTACCCCTCCAGGAGACCTCACTGTGGGCCTAGCATGAAACACCAGGACCCAGAGAAGACTTAATTCTGCTTCTCTTATCAGCTGTTGGCTTTGAGAGAGCACAACAGGGACTTAGTGGATGTGGAGGGCAAGCAGAGAGGCCACCTTCGGTGGGAGCTGTCCCATGGGAGGTAGCGTGTGAGATTCCCCCATCAGGCAGGCATCTTTGTGAAGTTCTTCACTGCTGCAAGTGGTCCTGGGTCCCATTTGGCTGGATGTGTTGGGTGTGGCCATGGGGAACAGGGAGGGGGCTTTGTTGTTGGGGCCAGGGCAGCACTGCTGATGCTCTTGGCTTGTGGACACCTGTGTGCTCTGAATCTCTATCCAGAGGGCAGGGGCCAAGGGGAAAACTTCTAAGCTTAAAAACAAAAACAATTCCAGTAGCAACTAGGAAAATTTTCAGGAGAACCTTTAAGCTGGATTCCGTTCTTCTTGGTGACTATCAGGAGCAGAGATAATAATCTAACAATACAAAACCAGCTGTACAAACCCTACATCCAGCCCTGGGGTTTTCACCCTTGCAGGAATGGCTCCCAGGGAGGAGATAAGGTTGCATGGAATTAAAAATTTGCTAATTTCCCTACATTGACTGATATCTCCAGGGGCTACAATAAGCCTTCCAAAGCCAAGAGTTCCCTCTGCTTTCAGGCTCTTCAGATGTCTCATTTCCAGCTCAGTGTCTCTCCAGAGAGAATCACGGCCACCTTGCAACCTGCCACACCCTCCTTCCTTCCTGACTCACCTGACCTAACACCACACTCCTCTCTGCAGTGTCTGCCTCTTCTGGCCAGGCTCACGGCACCTCCCTGCCTCTAACCATATTCCATAAGGAAAGTTTCTCCCACAGAGAAGGAGTTAATCAAGAAAGGAAAAGCCTGGCAGGCTTCTAGGCAGTCAATAATTCCTGATTTTTTTTCAGTCATTCATCAACTCTTAATTGGCATCTACTGTGTAGCAGACACTCTGCTAAGAGGTAATTAAAAGGCAAAATAACTTTATTTTTTTCCATGGACTTTATAGTCTCTGGAGGGTGACTGATGAGTAAGCAGATCCTGTGATGTGACAAATGTGTTGCAGGGGTAACAGGAGATAAGGACAGAGAGCGGAATGCGAGCAAAACCCTGGAGAGTGATGTCAGAAGGGATTCTGTGAGCCACAGAGACCTTCTCAGACCCAAAGGAAGAAGCCTCCTGAGTAGGAAGAAATTTTAGAGGGGGATGATTGGCTGCATGAGGGTCCCTGGCTGTCTGGGGTCGACAGGACACAGCAGCGAAGAAAGGGGCCTGGTGAAGGGAGAGGGGGGACTTTGCAATAGGCCTACCTGCTCAGGCTGGCTGGAGAATGGTCTGGCCTGGGGGCTATGGGGGGTATCGGGCTGGGCTCATGCTTTGCTTCACTGTGGCTCACACATGTGGGGTGTCACAGAAGCTGAGCCGGCTTCCAGAAGGGAATTGGGGCTCACCTTGGGCAGGAGATCTCCATGACACTAGCCCCAGTTACCCCACCCCAGGATTCAAAGCAGGGCTCTTGTTCCTGTAGGACAGATGAGTGAGAGGAATGGGGCTAAGACATTTGAAGTCCAGCGGGGAGGTGGCCAAGGCAGGAGCTGCTCTATTCAGTGGCCCCACCCACCCAGTGGACAGTAGACTCATAGAACAGTACAGACTTTATGGCCAAGACTCAGCCTTCCACCTGAGGACAGATTGTTCAGACCTGGGCGGTAAGGTTGGGGCCCTGGCAGGCTGACCTGGACACCCAGGAGCAGCCAGGGCAGGGAAGGAGAGGCAGGTTTCCCCGACCCTTCCTCCTGGCCAGGCGCAGTCTGTCTGTACCCTCGGTGCATGTGATCTCACCACACGTTATGTGAATGGGAATGGTCTCTCCCAGCTACCAGCCGGGAGGATGAAGCTCAGAGAGAGTCTAAGTAACTTGCTCAATGTCACGGTCGCCCTTGGTAGGTGCTGTGCTTCTGCCAGGCCTGCAAGGCACCAAAAAAGAGGTGGCTGACTGCAGCTGGGAGACAGAGGGGAGAGTCTGTCCCCACCAGGAGGCATAGGGCACAGGGCACAAGGCACAGGGCAAGCCCGTCTCAGCTCTGCCCCTCACAGGAGGTGTGACCGCAGCGGGCTGGTGCGAGGCCCCACTCCCTAATGGCTGGTTTCTTTTCAGGCTGAATGCCTCTCCCTCCCACAGGCCCTCCTCCTTCTGCTGCCTTTTGCAGCCTGGGCCCTGGGAGGCCATAGTGACATCCAACGCTCACAGTGGGTTCATCTCCTTCTGCACAAATCTCCTTCCCGTCAGCCTGGTCCTGGTAGGGGGTGGGGTGTGCTAATCTAATCGGTCCTTTCCCCATCTGTAATTACTGTAATCTATAACAATAATTACAGTCCATTTTATTTTAGTGCCACTTATCTAAATGTGGATGTGCACTACTGAGATTGCCAATAGAAATAAGCCCGTGGGTGAGGAGGAGGATGGAGAGGGATGAGGCGAGGGGAGCCGCACTGTGCTGGCCCGACAGCTCCAGCACGCTCCTCCCCAGCCCCCTGCTGCCCTCTGGAGTTCAGCCTGCCGGCAGGTGGTGGACCACTGAGACACCGGGAAAGAGGAAGCCTTGTCTCATAAATGCTGGAGTTCAGGGGCTCCCTGTGGAGAGTTTGCCTTGAACCCTACCAGGGAGACCTTCCCGAGGCCAGCACCAGCTGCAGCAGTGCAGTCCAGCTGCAAAGCTCTTCGGGAATGGGGGTGATGTCCCCGGTACCCAGTTTCTCAAATGCCAAATGTGGGGTCTGGCACGTGGTGAGTGCCTAATGAGCATCTGGTGAATGACATAGAAATGACATAAGAGAGATATTCTGTCAGGCTGGCTGTTGATTTAGGAAGCTTTTTGTCCACGAATCAGGACTCACTGCCACTGTAATCTGGGAAAGATAATTACTTGGGGTAATAATTTATTAAAAACAAATTTTCATTTTCCACAGCGTAAAGTAGCCGGGCAAAAGATTTTGTGTGTGTGTGAGAGAGAGGTGTGTGTCTGAGAGTGTGTGTGTCACACAGGCGTATGGGCCTGTGATGTATTATGTGTACCGTGCGTGTGTACATGTGTGAATAGTTTTGTGTATGGTGTTGTGTGTGCGCACCTTTGTCTGGTTCACTATGAGGCCACTTTTTCTTTTCCTTCTGTTGGGCGAGAGCTCCTCTGTCTGCAGTATTATTCTAAGGCCCACTATTTTCCTGATTGCACGTGTGGAAATCTGGGGGATGAAGGTGGTGGTTGCAGCAGGATGTTGGCTCCAAATAATTGATTACTGAGGGCTTCACTCTAAACTCCAGTGGGGCTCTTTGACACCAGGAACACAGCAAGTGGCAGTCAGCATCCCTGTCCTTGGGGACTGGTGGGGGACAAACTGTTTCTGTCTAGTCTGTGAACCTCAGACTCCGGAAGTCATGCTCCCTTCAATATTAAAAATCAGCTTGAGTCCTGTCCTTGTCTTATTTTTGACGGGGAACCCCAAACCTGCCCTGGTCCATAGCAGAGCTCTGGGCATGGTCAGGGAAGCTTCTTCCCGGTCTCTGCCTTTCTTGTTTCCTTCTGCCTCCATGGAATTTGTATCACGATCTTCCTGTCCCCTGCTGTGGGGCTCTTTCCTCTGCCTTACTCTGAACCACTGTGGAACCAGATTCTTTTCCTTTGATTTACAAAAGTGCTCCCAGCACAGAGCTATTGCAATGGCATCATTCAGTGAAGGTGTGGGGGGCGTTCAAAGACCAGCACAGTGAATTCCTTACCTGAATATTTAGCCTCTAAGTTTTGAAGCATCTCTATCCTATTCCACTTGATTTCTCATTTCTGCAAATTCGTAAGGATTGCTCCTGATTGCCAGGGTGCACGAGTGTGTGTCTCTGCCTGTATGGGTGCCACTCTGTCACACTGGGCCCTGGATCAACTGACTGCCACCCTGGGTGGCAGTGTCCTGTCTGCAGACAAGGGGTAGCATCAGGGATTGCCTGTGCAATCGTGTGGACAGGCTCGCAAGTGTCACCTGTCACATCTCATGGAGCAAAACTCACTCACACAGTCAGGCAGAAGTGGAACTGAGTCAGTCAGGAAATGCAGTCCAAGTGTGTGCTCAGAGAGAAAAGATAAAGAACTTGATGATTACGTGAAACACTGCCGCAGTTCGCCCTCTCTTCTCTAAATAATGTTTCTCCCGTTTCCCCTTACACAGAGCATGCACACCCCATTCTTAAAGCAGACAACCCCTAAATCCCACCCAGCCTCTGGGTCCAGCAGAGAGGCCAGAGCTTACCGACTCCATCAGCCGATACAGGCTCTTTGCTGTGCCATAACCTAGGAGCTAAAACAAGGAAAGCAAAACCGCTGGGTGTCTGCAGCCCTCCCTCTGGAACCACCCCAGATACCACTCCTGGGATTGGACAGGATAAATGCAGCAAACACTCCTGGTGGGAAGAAAGGAGGGAGGAGAACAGCAACATTGGTTCCAAGGGATGCAGGGTTCCTGGGAGGCCCTGGGGACCTTGCTGCCTTGGCAGTGGACAAAGCTCCCTTGGCAGACTCCAGGCCTGCTCTCTGGAGAAACTTCCCTGACCTGTGTCCTCCACGGCCCCAGATCTTCTCTCTAGGGGTTTGTTCTTCCCCGTTCACCTCCAGGGACACAGCTGAAATGCGTGTTGTAAAGAGGGCGTGTTATGTTTATGGGCTTGTAGGTCAGTATATATACTCCAAGCTAGTGACTCACACCCACACACACAAATAAATGTGCATGCACCTTGCTTTTGACGTGAGAGTAAAAATTCTCTACTATGTACATGACAATGCTTTTAATATCTCAAGCTGGAAGTTTCCTGGGTAGACAATAATCCCATTCCCACAATACTTCCGTGAAAAGGCCCACATTTCAATTTCCTTAAAATTTGTGTTATTCTTTTTACTAGGTATTTCCCACATCTAGTTCATCCAGACTGGATGACGTGGTGGAGAGCGATTACATGACAGCCTCACGGACGGAGCCACACAGACATTGAACATTACATGCTCTTGTTCTTAAAAGGCCCTGGCCGGGGACATTTCCCAACCCTCCCTGCATCCTGGGAGTGGCCAGCCTTCTCTTAAAGGGTGCTTCCTTCTGCGTGCTCTTGGGAGGTTGTATTTTGGTGCAACCAAGTGTCAGGTGACAAGGGCTTTATATGATTTCAGAGTAAAACAATGCTGGCGGGGCTGCATGAGAGGGACAGAGTGCAGGGACAGTTCCTGATTTCTCATTTGTGCACTGAAGCAGATTTACTGCAGTTTCTGAGGTGACCCTGTCCCTGCTGGTGACAATCTTCAGCTCACCTTATGGCACAGGTGGGAAGTGTTTCTAGAGGGACCCTGGGCTTCTACAAAGGTACGTCATCTCTACCCTGGCTCTATTTCCTGCTAAGATGTAAAAGTTGCTCTTCGCTCAGCAACCAGCAGTTTCCTGGGCACTGGCGGGACTGCCCTGAGCTCACTGTCACTCTTTCTGTCCGTAAATGAGTTGCAGGAAACTACATTCACTTAGGATTACATGAAACATGGGAAGCCTCACCTTGCTTCTTGCTATTACAGATGGGATTTGTAGTTAGTCTACCTGTCTGAAGTGCCACCCTCACATGCCCAGCCCTCCTTGCACCCTCAGAATAACTTGAGGTTTGAGCAACTTAAACTTTGCCACGTGGGAAACTTCTCGCTGCGTTCTTTGCAGGGATGCTGCTAGTGATGCTGCTGTCCACTTTGTTTCAGAGCCTGGGTAGACAATTGCACAGGAGATAGTCCTTTTCTGATTGCATTGCCCCGAACAGTTCTGATGTCCCAGAGGGAGCTGTTGGCATGTATCATCAACATGTGGCGAATCTGGTGACTAACATGGTTTCTCTGTTCATGCAGATTCTGCCTCTCAGAAGTTGGGAGGAAAGGTGCTGGAGATATGGAGGTCCTCTCTGTAGGTATTCCTAGTGAGGGTCAGTTTGCTGCCGTCATTTTAAATTTTATGTCTTCTTTTGATCTCGTATCAATGTGTGTTCTTTATTGCAATTTACTTGGTGAGCTGCTCCAAATCTCTCCTAGAAGAAGGTTTGGGCACACACTTACACACTGACTTGTACACAGATCTTTTCTAGAAGCCCCTGAGGCCAATTGGACCTGTTTGCCAATGACCTCTCAACTCCACTGCAGCTGCCCTGGCCTTTCTGCTGCTCCAACGCCCTCGAGGCATGCACCTACCCCTGGGCCTTTGCACTTACTGTTCCCAGAACCTGCAATACTCCTCCCAGACATTCACTTGACTTACTTCCTTAAATCTTTCACGTTTTTACTCAAATATCACCTGTCCAATATGGTGTTTATGTCTCCTTTACTTAAAATTTGAATCACCTAACACTCCCCATCACTCTGCCCATGTAACATCTGTATTGGTCTCCCTCCACTAGACTGCAGCACGCAGGAGAGCAGCCATTGCTGCTTGTTTTGGTTATTGCTGGGTCCTGACGGTTTAGAGTAGCCCCTGACATGCTCAATAAACATTTGTTGAATGAAGAAATTCTGTTTTCAAGTTGTCAATAGACGATAATACCATCCATCCCGCAGAGATCTCGCAGAACCATTGATTGTCACCATTCCAGGCATTTCCTTTGCATGAAGTAGTTATGTACGTGCAGACTATGTGAACATGTGTGTTTTACACACACACACACACACACACACACATTTCTGGTCTGAGGGTCGATTGTTAAGTGATATAATTAGTATTGTTGCTGTCATTATCATTTTGTGCTAACTGTGGTGGCTCCTAGACCTGGCTGGTATTTCTACTTAGGAATGTTATAAAATTCTTATGAGAACATTAATTTCAATGTAATATAATTAAACTTTTAAGTTATGCCTTTAGGATGATTAATTTTGAGACAAAAGACTAACAAAAATAGGTCAAAGCGATGTTAAGCTGTTGAGGATTTCTGACCTCCTAACTATTACATTCTGTCAGGGGCAGGTGATTAAGTTCATGGCTTTTAAAATCAGACATTTGTGGGTACTAATCTAGGCCCAGCCAGTTACTGACTGTGTGATCTTGAATGAGTTTGTTTTTTTTTAATGTATAATAAATGTCTGTTTCTTTGCTGGAGAATGGAGACATTTATTTCATGGCTTATACACACAATTCTTTGTGTAAATTGCCTAACATGTATACAGTAGGTGTTCATTAAATACAAATATTACTCAATCTACTTGAAGGAATGAGTTAGCATTTACTAAGTGGAGCCCTCTGGAGTGTGTGTACCCTAGTAACTTGGCTGTTATCTGCTATCCAGCATCATACAAGATTTTATCGTCTGTACTACATACTGGCCAAGCACTGCTACATTGTAGCTTATATAATCAAAAATGTCATATTTTATAAAAGCAAAAATGATTAATTTGTCAGATACACTGTAAAAAACAACAAAGTATTAATTTCTGGTGATGCCAGTGCTAATGTGGCCTAGTGGGAGTGTACAAAGGTATCTCAGTATTTGAAGGGAAATGTTCTTCCCCAAATGATATTATGACTCAGGAGGCCAGGGGAATTCACTTTTGTTTCTTTTGAGCAGAGGAAAAATTATCCTTGATTTGATATTGATTTTTGAAAATTGGGTTCTGCTACCTTTATACTCAATCTGTGAGCAGAGATTCAAATGCCGGCTCTTAATTCTATAAGCACCTGTTTTTTCATTTCCTCTTCTGGATGGGGAGCTCAGATGAGGTCCCTGAAGCTCTACAAAGATTGCGGGAAACTTCCTGTGATACAGAGAATCACTCGCTCCCACGAGTGAGCTCCAGAAGCAGGTGGCTGCTTGGACCGCCTTTGCTGAGTGAGTTTCCAGACACGCCTCTGTCCACCCCATCTCACCTGCTAAGCCAGGGAGGGGACTCTGCTTTCTCTGGAAATCATAGTAGTGAGAAATATTTATAAAGTACTTACAGTGCCTGGAATTCCTTGAACGACTTTATATTGAAGAACTAATTTAATACTCATCTTATCCCTCTAACTTGGCTTCTGTTGTTAAGGATCGGCGTTGGCCTCCATTACAAAAGGGCAGTGCAGCTCATGCAGGATCACACAGCGTGGCAGGGGCGGAGACAGAATCTGACCTGCACTCTCTGCCTTCAGACTGAGTGTTCACAAAGCCGAGGGTGAGTGCCCAGGGTACCCCTAATCTCATGTCAGGTCTGCCATGTGCCAGGAGCTTTGGACACATGGATTTAGTCCTAGCAGCCACCCCCATTGGAGGAAGTATTGTCCTCATCTTACTGATGGGGAACCGAGGCTTATTGAATTTATGGAACGTGTGTTCAAGGTCACATGAATAGCAGTTGGGGGAAGCAGTACTTTCCCCAGTGGTGGAGGGTGACATAAGATCACACCGATTTACCTTCCAGTCTCTCTTCCTCTTCAACCTCCTCTAAGCAAACCTGGGTTGGTGGCTTTGTGGGGATCTGGTGGTAGTTGAAGCTGGACATGTTCCAGAATCCCAGCTGCTGGTGGCCATAACTCGGATCCATCTGTGCTCACGACAGCAAGGTGCTGAGTGGATGGACCCTCCTTTCCTGGGAAGCAAGTGGCTCTGAAGCCCTGGGGCTGGGTGTAGGTAAGGGCCCAAGATGAGGCCCATTCCTCCACCCCTGAGAATGACCTGACCTGGATCTGCTTTGCTCTTTTTGTCTCCTCCAGTCTTCACCTGGCACTGCCTGGCGAGCAGGTGGGATGGAGAATCTTCTCAGGGCTGCACTTGCCCTGGACGTCCACACTTCCATTCTCAGGCAGGCATCTTTCCATCATCCCACAGATGCCACTGGTGTGCAAAGCCAACCATGCCCCAGTTCAAGGACCACCTCCCTGAACATGGAACCATCCGTGTAAAATACTGAGCACTTCCACGCCGGAGCCCGCTTTTCCTTTTCCACCAGCATCTCCTCCTGGCTGTGCAGCCGGGGCCTCTTGTGTGAGATTAGGAGGCCTTACTGACTGCTCACTCAGGGGCGCAGTGATGGGAGGACAGGCCCGGAAGGGGCAGTTAGGACCTCTTTAGACGATATAATTAACCTCGTCACATTTCTGCTTGCAGAATGCATAACGCTGTCAAACGCTGTCCAGTCTTTCTGGTATTCAACAGATTTTGATTAAAACAGAAAAGCCCAGGCTGAGCATGGAGAGGAGAGTTGAGCCTGTCCTTTCTGATTTGCGAAGGAGTTTATCGTTCTCTTGGTCTGCGTCCTTCTGAAGCATCTAGGAGTGGTGCTGTCGGCTGGGAGCCAGGCCTGGCACAAGGCGGCCTGTGGGTGCTCAGGGAGCAGCTGATGACTGAGCCACGCGGCAGGGATGAGGCCCTGGCAGGAGAACTAGAGAGATTTCACTCTCCCAAGGCAGCTTTTGGATTTTTCCAGTAGAGTGAAGCAGGGGAACAGAAATTGAGTCTTGTTTCCATTTGATGTGTTTTATGTGCTTTGCCTGGAGGGCTGTGTAAAGTGAGAAACAGCAGCAAATGAGACAAGGCCTTCCCAGGCTGGGGCCCCTAAGCTAACCTTTCCCTTCCTGGAAAGGGGCAGTGGAGGTTTTTTCTCCCAACTTTTCTCCGACTGCAACTTGGTGATAGGAACAGTGGGAAGAAAGAAAGGTAATTTATTTCACGGAAAAATACTTTGGAAAATGACTTCTCTGTTGAACTGGTTGGCTGCTTCTCCGACTTCTTAGATGCTTTCTTCTTCATCCTCCTCTAAATATTCTTATGTCCTGGAGATGTTGTCTCTGCCCCATGCTCTTCCTAGGCAATATCTCTCAGGTCTCAGCTCTGAAAACTTTTCATTTCCTTTTTTTCTGCCTCAGAGGTTTTTCTAAATCACCTTTCTGAGGTCTTTTTTTCCTTCTTGGAATTCTTAGTTTCCAATTCTTGGTTTCCCAAAACATCAGAACAGCACGCATGATACACCTGACTATTGACCTGAAGTCATTTCCTATGGGTCCCTCCCACCCCAACAGTTTGGAAAGTGAGCTTTTCTGAGGTCAGGAACAGTATCTTTTTCCTCATCATAGTATCCTGAGGAGCTATATTGATAAGCAGGGAAGAGAAGCACAATGAAACAAAATATATGTGTGTACATACACTGCGGTCACCACTCCAGGTTCCTGCCAACCTGGCCTTGGAGTGACCTCAGCAGGTGTCATTCATTCCATTCCCCTACCTTCTCCTCAACTCATTATGACCCTGCTCCCTGCCCAGGGCCACCGCCGAATTCAATCCTGTCTGGCAGGTGTGCCGAGCACGGGCTCATACCAGAGCCTGAACTCTCAGGGCTGCTCCGGCACCTCCAGGCCCATCCGAGCTAGAGCTCCCTGTGTGTGCTCTGCAGAGCTCCCTTTCTCCTCCATGAGAACACAGATCCCACTGCTTTTCTCTCAGATTCCGCACAAGGCATGGCCTTTTCCTGGAGATCCCAAGGGAATGAGCATGACATGAGATGGAGTTGCTTTGATTTTTTTGTGTCTTCTAGTCTTGACCTGGCGCTGGCTGAGCTGTAGGGAACACACACCCTGGGCGAGTGCCCTGAGAACAGATGGGATGAAGAATCTGCGCAGGGCTGCAGCTGCCCTAAACGTTACCCCTTCCATTCCCTGGGAGAACATCTTTCCATCATCCCACAGACACCACTAGTGTGCAAGGCTAACCACGCCCCAATGCAAAGGACCACTTCCCTGAATGTGGTGCCATCATGTAAATGCTGTGATGCCCTAGAGTCGGTTAATGAATGTGTCATAGATGATGGACTGTGCACAGAAATACATTCGGGGCATGGATTCATTCTTTCGTGGATGTTCCCCATGATTTCAACTATGGCTAAACTTCTGCACATAAGAGGGTCCAATGATTGCTCAGTGGCTGCTACCACTGCTGAGCGACCCAATATCCTAAGTTATAGCAGCCAATGTTACACATTGGCCTGGGACTAAGAGATTTCCTGAGTCGCACAGCTTTCATTACTAAAACTGGGAGAGTCTTAGGGTCAGAGCATCCTGTAGTCTTGAGCTATGGGCAGTTGAGAAGTCTCTTTAGCAGATATTTGCTGCTGTATGAATCATGGCTGCTTCCTCCATTAGATTATAATTTCCATGAGGACAAATGATGAGAACGTCAAAGAAACAAAATGAGACAACAATAAAATGTAGGTCCTTGGTCTTTGCTGTACATTAGAATCACCTGGGAACTCAGAACTCCCAGTGCCTCGCCCACTGGAATCATAGGCCTGGGGGTGGGAGCCAGGTATCAGTCTATTTTAAAGTCATCTGGGGGAGTCAGTAGAACTTGGATATGCTATGAACTTGGATAGAACTTGGATATGCTATGAAAGGAGCTGAGGGGACTTCTCCCAGGTATAAATGGATTCATCAAGTGGACAGGAGGTCGGAAGCAAGCAAAGCACTGGAGCAAAGATTGCAGGCCGGCTAGGAGAGAGGAGGGCCTAGGACAGAGAACAGGCCCCACGTTTCTGTGTTAAGTTGGCCTCTGCCCACCTGCAGATGCTGGGACTATCTGCACCTCCCTGATTTAGAGACCCCTGTATTTGGGCAGAGGGCAGGGTTGGCAGACTGGGGGAGACAGTATCCAGCTATGATTATAGGTCATGCTGGAGGAGGGGAGAAGGAGGAGGAGGTTTGTGCTGATAGTGGCTCTTTCCCCTTTAGACTGGAAAATAGTGAATTTCATTGACATAGGTTGTCAAGTTTGTTATTTGCTTTTGTTATTTGTTTGTTTTTTGAGATATGATCTTACTCTGTTGCCCTGAGCAGAGTGCAGTGACTTCATCATAACTCCCTGCAAACTTGAACTCTTGGGCTCAAGTGATCCTCCTGCCTCAGCCTCCTGAGTAGCTGGGACTATAGGAGTGTGCCACCATTCCCATCTAATTGTTCTACTTTTTGTGGAGACAAGGTCTTGTTCTTGCTTAGACTGTGTTATTTGTTTTTATCCAAATAATGATTTCAGCTCCGAGACCATAACTTATTTTAGTTAAGGATAACAAAGGCATTTCTCTTGGTGGATTTTCACAGTAGGGTCCATCTCTGTCCTAGCTAATCCTAGCTAGTGAGCAGGCCATGCAGAGGAAATTGGACTTAGGGTTAAGGGGACACTACCGAGATGTGAGGACCCTGCTAGCATGTGACTGTCAACTTTGTCGCTCCCTCTCCTTACTAATTCCAGGGAGCCATCCACCTTGCAGGGAGATCTGTTCTGCCCTGGGAGGGCATGCTGAGCTCTTGAATTCCCTGTAGTATTTATCTGTTGGCATTGGGGGATCTATGTGTTATAACCTGAGTTGGACCTGGGGTCAGGTGTTTGGTAGAGCCCTTCATTGCAGGGTCTGGCTTGCAAGCAGCAGCCTCCCTTCCTGTTACCTCCCATAGCCACTTGGTGTCACATGGAGGGCTCTGAACAGGTCGCCCCACCTCATACCCACTCTCTGCAGAGGTGGCCTCAACTCTGCCCCAGCCAGACCTCGCCATCGCCTCATACACGTGTGTTTCTATTTTTCCACCATGTGAAGGGAGGGAGGAGCAGTTTTTGTTTATTTAGTAACTTTTTATAGTTTGTCTTCTATCAATTGTCTGTTCTATGTCTTTGTTGTGGAAATCATGAAATTGATCTGAGCCTTACTCTTCTCACTTATAAAACAAGGTTGCTTTAAGGATTAATTTTTATTTCATCTCGCAAATGAGAAATGTTTTTTCTTGGGCCTGTAACATCAAGGCCTACTTCCTAAATCTCAGAGTGGCAGAGACCTTACCTACCCTCTCTTCCCACATAGAGGGCCAAGGGGTGTTGGGTATTTGGCAAAGAACGTTGAGTTGGTCAGTGCCAAGGTGGGGATACAAACCCATCTCCGTGTGTCTGGCATCTACTTAGATCACCGTGCTAAGGAGACCACCAACAGAGAATACTTGACATTTTATCATCACGTGTTTTTCTGATCTCAAGAAAATATTACTTTAAAATAATCCATCAGGTTAAAATTGTTTTAGTTTTTAAATTATTTGATTGTGTGCACATTCACATGGTTCAAATTTTTCAAAAAAGGTATTGTGAGGTGAAAATCCTGCCCCTACCCATAGAGGAACCCCTGTATGTTTAATTTTCACTTCCTCTATGGCTGAATAGATATCTAAGGTTGTTAGTTTCTCATCTACCATTCGTTAAACTAGGCATAAATAAATGGGAATATATGTTCCTTAACTTTCCCCTTTTCACCAATATTTTAGCAGTGATTTCTATAATAGTTCACAAAGAATTTCCTCATTCTTTTTATATGGGTACAATCCTACAGGTTCTTTGTTTTCTTATAGGTATAATACTTTACTTTGAATGAATGGGGCATGATTATTTTACCAGTCAACAATTGATGGACATGTAAGCTGTTTCCAATCTTCTGCTATTAGAAACATTATTGAATGAATAACTTTGACCACATATTAAGTCACAAACACGTGGGAAAGAATTTAAGATAAATACCTACACATAGAATTGCTGGTTGAGGGGACGACGCCTGTGGCTCAATAAGTAGGGCACTGGCTCCATATACCAGGAGTGGTTGGTTGAAACCTGGCCCTGGCCAAAACTGCAAAAAAAAAAAAAAAAAAGAAAGAAAGAAAGAATTGCTGGTTGAAAGGATGAGAGAGAGAGAGAGTGTGTGTGTGTGTGATTTTGCTAAATGTTGCCAATGAACCCAAAGTGTTGAGTCAATTTCTATCTTAATTAGCAATGTACTGGAGTACCAATTTCCCTGCAGTCTTCTTAACACAGTGTTTCATGAAACTTTGGAATTTTTTTCCAACCTGATAAGTGGAAAATGTAACTCAGAAGAAATGGACACTTATTTATTTCCCTTGAATTCCACCTTACCCCATTTTCATGTCCCCCCAACAACTCTGATGATGGAGTGATTAACAATGAGCTTAAACTTGTCTAGGCATTTCCACATAAAGTTATTTTCCCCATTAACAATATAAGCATGCTCATTGCGTATTAGATATGCTATTTAACTTATTTGCATTTTCAATGAATCTGCGTCAATAAAAACTTTGAGTCAGCTAACAGAACCAAAAAAGGATCAGAAAAAAAAAAAAAAAAAGAAAACAGCGGGAGGAATTGAAGCCTAGATAATGAAGGACAAGAAATGAATAAAGCTAGAGGTGGAGGGTGATGGTGGGAGATGAGGACAGACTGGGAGAAGTGGAAATTATATGGGTTTGTGCAATGGCCACATTGCTCGCAAACTTGACTCTGCATTTCCTAAACAGGCAAGCAAAAAGAGCAGCATCAATTACGGCCTTTATAGGACAAAGAGCTGGACATGGGAAGCCCAGCTCGTCCTGATACAGGTTCTGGAGCAATGTTCTATAAAACAAAATACTCAGGACAGAGAAAGTCTAGACCTCCCTGGGATTCGACAATCACAGCTGTGGATTTTACTACGGGAAGCAGGGAGGACAGAGACGCCCTTAACATACAGAAGAGACGGTCCTTCTTTTCCAATTAGCCTCCAGCCAGGGTGGATCCAGATTTTCTTGAGTTGTATACAATTTCAGAAATATTCTTTCAGGGAAAATCAAAAAACAAAATGGTGGATGTAAAATCAGACATTAAAATGAATATTTACTGAGAAAACAAATTATTGGAAAAAAACCACTAAAAACACGGAATAGCTCATGGATGCATATTTTTAAAAAGACTGTTTTGCACACAGCTCTATAATCCATTTCCCCCCCTACTCTTTGATTCTCCTTTCATATGACAATCCTTTTGAATTTAATGTTCTAAGGAGAGAATAGAAAGAGTACTACATCTTTCCTCTGGTATGGTTGGTTAGAAGTTTTTGTATTAATAGTTGTTTAGAAAAGTTTTATTTAGCTTCTCATCATTGTTAATGCGTTATAAATTTAAAAGCATTGTCCAAATTAAGAAAACACTTCCAAGTTTCTGTTGGCTGCACGAGCTGGAAGGTTTGCAAGATTTTTCCGTGGTTCGTTTCCAAATTTGTTTGTTTCAATCCTTGTTTCTCCTCCTCTGCCGGGAACATGGATTGCCAGGGCATGATCTCACTCGTGCACCTCTGTGGTATAAGGACAGGTGAGGCAGCACATGGAGTGGGTAAAATAATTCCTGGATTTCTGCTGTAGGACAGCCAGCCATGTGCCATCCACGCACAGATTCAACATCAGACAATGGGAACGTATCCTAGGAAAGTCAAACCAAACATGTTAAAAACTCAGCTTCCTAAAATAGCCAACATCTGCTCTAACAGCAGAAGACATGAAAGTGTGACTAAAGGGAACTTAGGTGGAGGAATGGGTCTTAATTGATTTCAGTTAGGGACTGAGAATCATTTCTGGGACCAGAAATGTTTTGGATTTGGGATTTTTTCCTGATTTCTGAACATTTGCAAATACATAATGAAATATCTCTGGGATGCAACACAAGGCTAAATATAAAACTTATTTATATTTCATGTACACCGTACACATATAGCCCGTAAGGTAATTTGTATGCAATATTTTAATAATATGTTACCAGAAACAAAGTTTTGACTGTATCATGTGGAGTTAGGTATGGAATTTTCCAGTAGTGGCGTTATGTCGGTACTCAGAAAGTTTGAGGTTTTAGAGCATTTTTGATGGAATTTTCAGATTAGAGATGCTCAGATTGATCTTGCTTTCAAATTTTGCAAGTTTGGTGAACCTGAAGACACATGGGATTACACTGCTGGGAATGGGCAGGGCCAGAGTAACAGAAGGGCCTCAGGCCCAACTCAGACCTTCCTTCAGTTAAATCTCGTCTGGTTACAGAACTCCTTAGGGGGAGCCACGCTCATTTCCTGTGCCTTCTGAGGCCCAGCACTTGGGATTTAGAGGCAGACATTGGGTCCGGTTTGAGCTATTTGCTTGCTGTGTGACTATGAGCTACTTCTTCAACTTCTACGGGCCTCAGATTCATCTGCTTCGAAACTGACACGTTAATAACATGAAGTTATGCAGTTGTTTTGAGGATTAAATGAGATATACACATCAATTTCTGTGTTCAAGACCAGGAACATCTTCGGTTCTCTATAAATACCAAGTATAAAGAGAGACTGGGAAGCCTCGCAGAGATCATCTAACTACTTGCTTTGTCCTCCTGGGAAAAAGAAAAATCCCTGCTGCATTTATGTGATGTAGTCTGATAACACTTCATATTTCCAGACTAGTAGACTCTTAAATTAAGTGAGCCAGAATTTCGTGTTCAATTTTCCTCTTCCCTTTTCCTTGGGTTGTAGCTGGGTCTGTGCCCTGGCTGAAAGTATAACTTGCAAGGGGGCACAGTGTAGTGTTGGAAACACCTGTTTTTTGAGAGTGGCATGAAGGTACTAACTTGGCATGGAAGAGGGTGACCGTGAGGCCACAGGTTTACCACTTGAGAAGGTTTGGGAGTAAAGCCCACAGGTGTCTTTTTGAGAGTTTGGGGCGACTCCTTAGCACATTTTGGATATTCATCTGCCTCTGCTTAACCATCATTTCCTGGTCCCTGCTTTGCTGTGGACCCTGTGGGGGTTGGGGATTAGCTACAGCAGCCCAGGTGGCTGGCTCTTGGAAGGACTACAGGAGCCTCAGTCACCTGGGCTTGCCCTCTCAGTCCCTGCAGGATCTCACCGAGGACTTGTGAATGCTGCCAAACAGTGCCGTGCAGGACCAGGCAAACCCTGCATTTATTCCTGAGGCCCTGTGGTGGGTTCATTTGCCAGATGTGTCCCCACTAAAGATTCACGCACCAGGGGGGTTCTGTGCTGCCGTTTTAGAATCATCACTTTGGGGGATAGCCTCAGTAGCATAGCACGAAACTGGGTCTCTCTGATTACAAAACATGGCTGCCCTTTGACCTGGGAAGGATTTTTTCAGTATCCTGATCACCTCCTGTCACCCTTCACAGAAAGACTCGCCATCTCAGAGGCTCATTATCCTGTTCCTAAACAAACTAGATTTCTATGGGCAGAAAACACATCTATTTAACTTTTATTAAGGACTCATGTTGATTAATGCATTGATGGGTTGATGGGCATTTGGGTTACTTCTATGACTGGGCAATTGTGAATTGAGTATATATACCTTGGAGTACTATTCAGCCATGAGAAAAAAAAATGGAGACTTTACATCTTTTGTGTTTACCTGGATGGAGTTGAAACACATTCTTCTTAGTAAAGTTATCTCAAGAATGGAAAAAATGTATCCAGTGTACTCAATATTAATATGAAACCAATATTATAAACAACTACATGTCCACACAAAAGATAAAACAGAAGCATAGTCTAGTGAGGGGAAGGGGAGAGAAGAGAGGGAAATTGGCGGGATCTCACCTAATATGCTCAATGTGAGGGTATTCAGCACACCCCCCGGGTGAAGGAATCAACTACAAATTGAACTTTACCTTAGAATTGAAAACAATGTAACCTGAACATTTGTACCCTCATATTAATTTGAAACAAACAAAAAAAGAACTAATGCTGAAACATCCAGTAGTCTCCAGAGGGCTCTTTCTCTTTGGCCTCATCTGTAATTTTATGTATTAATTAATCTTTAAATGGAGTCTCCCAGAGACTTTGCCAGACTTCTATCATCCACTTCCCCACAAAGAGATGAAATTATTCCCTGAGCGTCTTAGATCACAAAACGGTACCTTTTGGAAATGAAAAGATAATATTGTTTATGTATGAGGATGAGAGAATTACTTTACTTGTCTGTAGTAACACTGATTAAGCTGAAATGTCAGAGCTAATGTTACAGTTAATAAATGTTATACATATTCAAGTCTGTCTAAATCTGAAGATTATAACACATGCAGGAATACCCACATCACCATGCCATGTGTGCTATAAGTGAGAGTTACGTTGGCGATGTCCTCAGGGGTTATTTTGTCACTTAGACTTTTCCAAACTAGATACACTGGTACTGCTATGACAAGTGGCTTATGATTTGGAAAATGTTTTGTGAGCTGTAGTTGCATTTTGTAAATCAGAAAGTGGGGTAGAGGTACATTGTCAGGGTATACATGAGAAAATGCAGAGTCAGAGGCTAGCGTGCTGTTGAGAGGCAGAGGGAGGGAAAACCGGCCCCGGCATTCTTCATCCTTTCCTCCCATAGCCTCACAAAGGTTGATGGTGGCACTTGCTCTTCTTCACAAGAGAAAATGTAGCTAAGGCCTGTTTTCTAGTGGGTGTCCTCTGGCAAATGGCTGGAACTTCGTTTTTTCCAAGGAGCAGAATGCATAGAACAAGACAGGTAGGAACACAGAAGAAACAGCATGAGGGTTGCAGGGTGTGCACCTGGCTCAGGGTCATTGACAACGGACACCAAGACTAGAGACTGACTTGTCTGTCTTCCCAGAAGTCAGGTCTCCATTTCCAAGGAAGGACAGTGCCCTTGTTCTGGCCACAGGAGGCCTTTGCCTGTTTGGTGTCCACCCACCACATCTCCCTAGATGCTCTGTACTCTGCTGTGATTTCTCGGTTTCCAGAAAGAGTGTGGGGCTCTGTAGCCCTATACAGACAGGTGCAACACCTCGCCCTGCCACGCTGGATGTTTGACAGTGGGCTAGCTTTTCACCTCGAGGCTGCTCCGGGACTTCCTGACTTTCTGCTGTGGTGATTATACTTAATCAGTAAGCGAATGTCAATCAGGCACCTGGCAAGTCACCTGGCTCAGAGAAGGCACTCACTTCTCCCCCATCCTCCAAGCTGATGGGCTGTGCATTTTTACAATATCAGGGAGGGGGCTTTTCTTCTCTTCCCCATCATCCTTGTTTGTCGGGCCTTTCAAGCCCCAGACTTTTTTTAGATAGGGAGCAAGCAATTTGTTTCCTCTGTCCCTAATACATGGATGGAGCAGTGCTGAGCTTAGCTAGAAAGGAGGAAGCTGACTGAGGCACGGTTCCTAGATCAGAGCTGATCAGGAGGTGATTCTCTCATGTTCCAGCTCCACAATGGAATGTCTGTGACAGCCCAGCTACCGCCTCCCCCACATAGGTAGCTCAACGTCCTGAGGGAATTCTAATTTGGCTGGATTTTACCAGCAAATGACGGTAACCAAGAAAGGATATATTAAAGTGTGCATTAGGGATCGTGGTTACTATAAATTACATTCTTTGAAATCTCATTTAGATCCAAGAACTTCTAGACCGCCTTTGAAAGGCTCTGAGGATTAATCCTTTCGGAACAATAGAGCATCAGTGATCATTTGGAAAAGTAATTATGCCAAATTTAATTATCATGCATGTACATTTCATCGGTATCATCGTGCACACCCCGGAGATGGTGAGGAAGGGACTGCTCCAGCTTGGGCCCTTAATTGAGGAACATGATGCAAAACTATACATGTTGTAATTGAACGTCACTTAATGGGAAGCAGGATGGATGCAGAGACCGCGGATGGAGCAAATGGAGGGGGCGTTTGGCCCACTCAGCAGTTGTTTGAGATATTTGGAAAGGCTTTTCAGTGTTTTCAACATATTGGAGAGCAAAAAACGACATTTCAAGTAGGCTGATAAAAGTGTTTTTCTGTCTAAAGCATTTCTTTTGTTCTCTGTTCTTGGGGTATCTTCCCCTCTTGTGATTTGCAGGGTTCGGATTCAGTTTGGAATACTCAAGGAACAGGGACTTTGAGAGTGTGTGTGTTTTGAGGGGAGGTGGGGGCCGTGGCACGGGACTGAATGCTGAGCAGATGGACCATGGCAATTTGGACCTCGAGGTAGTCACAGCTTGTTCTGGTGGACACTGACCTGCTAGGGACCCGTGTCGGGTTTGTCCGCCTCCTGGCCCTGGCTGACTAACACCTGTTAGAATTCACTGTCTTTGCTGCTTCCTTGGGGGCCTCCTCCATGACCCTGGGTTGGGTTGGCTGCCCTGTGCTTGCTTGCACAGCACAACAGTGTAATTGCTAATTTATATGCTTCTTACCTCTGTATATCATTGGCACTGTGAGAGCAGTGACCTTGTCTTCTGGCTCAGCACTGGCTCTCTGCTCTCCATCACAGCACCTGCATAGAATGGGCTCAGTAAATATTCCTTTTAATGGGTTATCAAAAACCACAAAGAACAGGAGCCAATTCCTTCTCTCTATGTGTTCCTGACTATCCCAAAGGTTAAGCAAGTAGCCAACAAAGCTGCTCATCTTTGGTTGGTTTACGGGTGTGACAAAATGATTATTGTTTAACACATGGCTCTTCCATTTGATGTGTGCTCAGGAGCTAACTGCTTAGTTTCTCTGGGGCAAAGTGAGGATTGTAAAACTGGCGGCAGGCATTGCAGAGTGGGTAAACTGAGACAGTGAGGGGCAGGTACTCCATTCTTCCTGAGATACCCATAAAAAGTTAATTTTGTGTTTGCTCAGCTGGAGCCTTTTGATCTTGTGAAGTGTTGGCCAAGAATTCATCAAGGACACAAAAGCTAAAGAATTAACATTCTTTAGATTAGAAGTACCATTTTTGGGTTCTCAATGCCATGGTACAAAAGCCACATCTCAGGGGGCTGAGTGTTTCATGGGCAGATCTGAAAACCTTGAAGAAGTTCCTTCTAACTTGAGCTTTCACCTGAGAACCCCACCGCTTCAGGTGGAGTTCCAAGACCCTGATGGGGTTTTCAACGTGAGAGCCGCAGCTTCCCTTGGCAGGGCTGTTTCACGAAGCCCAGGACCCACAAACTGCTGCAGCTGTAGACAGCGGCTACTGCACAGGAAATCCAGGTATAAGGCCCACCCCATGGATCTTGTAGAGGGAGATAAAACATGAAAATTAGCGAAGTTGTGCTTGAGAAATCATGGAATGTGTTACAGAACATGCTTATTGTTGATTTCTATCTCACCAGCTAATTTGGTGACTGCAAACAGTCTCAGATGCTTTTCCAAAACACAGTAGGCTGATGATAAAAGTGTGGAGGGCTCTTTGTCCCTTCCGCTGAGTTGCTCTAGTTTACCTGGCAGTAAATGAATGTGGTAAACTCAAAATGACCAAGGGGAGCGAACTAAATTGTTTTAGAAGTGGCCAGTGTGCCAGGTAGCATGTTAAGCAAATTATCTCATCTACCTTCATTTAATCCTTCGTCTCATTTTTCCAATAACCTGGGAAGTGGGTAGTATCTCCATTTATAACTGAGCTGCCCAAATTATGCCAATAATCATGACAATGATGGTGATGATAATAATAGCAACTAAAATCGATTGACTGCTCGCCATACAGCAGACATTGAATGAAGTTGAATTGTATAAAATTGCCATTCGTATAGGTCAAAAACAATTGAAGGTCAACACTTCCCATGTATCTCATTTGTGGCTGAATTAACTGAAGTCAGACAGAACTAACTGACTCCAAGTTTCCTGTTAATACAACACCACCTTTCAAAGAGGTAAAATAGAGTGCTGCTAACAACAATGGATGTCAGAATGCTTTTTACATATTCATTACAACAATTGTTACTATGAAGGGCCCCACTGAGCGAGAAGGGCCTGGAGACTTGAGCATGGTGGTGGGGCTGTAGGGAAAGAGAGATCAGGGCCCCAGGCAGCATCATTTGGGGACTCTTTCTTTCTTGCATTAATTCTTCACCTGGCATGGCAGGGTGCCCTCAGAGGTGGAAGACACTTTTTCTGCATTAGGTTTAAAATGTCATCACTAATTAGCTAGGTTTGCAGGCTAGGGCGTTACAGTACCAAGCCTGGGGATTTAACTTTATAGACATAAAATTGAAGGGAAAAATACATTTCCCAAACTCATTTTAAAAATAGTTTCCCTTGAAAATTAAAACCATTAAATGTACATCATTATGCAGATCAGTATTCTTGCTTTAAAGAAAAATAATTTTGCCTTCACTTAATTTGTTTCTCCAAGACCTAATTGTGGATTAGATAAAAAGTGTTATTTTTCTATCACTGTGCAAATCGTCTTTTACCACCCAGGAAGACAGTTTTCTCTGGTTAGTGAAGGTTGTTTCTATGCAGTGATCAGTCAAGGAAACGTCAGGGTGATGTACTCTGACACGGAGTTGGTTGTTCATGGAGACAAAGAAACACAGCAAGCATGCTCCTTTGAAGGAAGACAGAATGATGGGGACCAAGCTGGGTGAGGCTACATGTCTTGACCCAACAGCAGGTGCATTCAGCTGCCCGCCTAGGCCCTGGGGTTGGCCCAAGGCTCTTCCACGACCCAGCACCAAATATCTGTGGCCATCAGACCAGGCTGCCTGACACAGAGCACCAGGATCACAGGGAGAGGAAAAGGCACTCGGGGACCTCGAGGGACTTCCAGAAGATGAAGCCTCATTAGATGTCAGGACAAGACTCAGAGATTGGCGGCCACCAGCAGCACACAGGATTGGCTTTCTATTCGGGCCCAACTATAGCACAAGAATATGGGGAAATGGGCAAAGGAGTGGAGGGGAGGGGGAAGGTTGGGGTGGAGGGAGGGTAATTGATGGGAAAAAAACAAGAAAAAAAAAGTCTTTCTAATACACATACAATACAATTTGGTTATGTTATCTATAACTAACTGCATTTTTTTGTTGTTGTTGTTGCAGCCATCGTTGTTGTTTGGCGGGCCCGGGCTGGATTCAAACCCACCAGCTCAGGTGTATGTGGCTGGCGCCTTAGCCCGTTGAGCCACAGGTGCTGAGCCAACTAACTGCATTTTTGTTTCTTTGTCTTGCCTTATTACACTGGCTAGGACCTCTAGTAGATTGTTGAATAGAAGTAGTAAGAATAGATATGCCTTGTTCCTGATTTTAAGGAGAAGACTTCAACTTTCATCATTCAATATATAATAAGCAGGATTTTTACAGATGCCTTTTATAATAATGATAAAGTTCCTTCTTTCCAGTTTTCTGTTTTTATCCTGAATGGGTGTTAAATTTTCTCAGATGCTTTTTTAGAATTTATTGAGTTTGTTGTATTTTTCTTTATACAGTTAATATGAATTATATTAATTTCAAATGTTAAATCTTACATTCCTGAGATTTGTGTAGGATGTATTATCCTTTTTCGTTGAATTATATTTGCTAATATTTTATTAAGGACATTTGTATCTATATTCAAGAGGGTTCTTGGACTGTAATTTCCTGGTAATGTCTTTTTGTTTTTACTTTCACATAATTATGATCTCATAAAATCATTATGAATGGTTTCTACCTTTCCAGCAAAATTTGTGTTAAATATTTGATAGTATTCACCAAAACAACCACTTGGACCTGAGAGTTTTCTTTGAGAGAAAACTCAGGGTTTTTAATTCTTAAACAGTTTCTTTATAAAGCATTTGTCTGATTTTCTTTGTGTGTGTGTGTGTCATTTTTGGTAATTTGTCCTTTCAAGGAATTTTAAGTTGTCTAACTTAATAGCATAACGTTTTCTGTAATATTCTTTTAATATCCTTTAATATCAATAGGAACTATAACAATGTTCCTTCCTTCATTCCTGTTTTTGGTCATTTGTGTTTTCTTTTTTTCTTGATTATTCTCACTAGAAGTTTATCAGTTTCATTGATCTTTTAAAAGAAAAGCTTTTCAAAGCTCTTGGGCATAGTAGCTCATACCTATAATCCTAGCACCCTGGGAGGCTAAGGTGGGTGGATGGCTTGAGTTCAGTTCAAGGCCAGCCTACAGAAGATGGAGACCCTGTCTCTACTAAAAATAGAATAAACTAGCCAGGCATTGTGGCAGGGACCTGTAATCCCTACTGAGGGGGCTGAGGCAAAGAGGATGGCTTGAACCCAAGAATTTGAGGTTGCTGTGAGCTATGACACCATGGCACTCTACTCAGGGTGATTGAGTGAGACTTTGTCTCAATCCCTCCCCCCCCAAAACCCTTCAGTTTAATTTTTCCATTATTACATTATTTTGTGATTTCTGATTTTATCTTTATTTTATTCTACTTGCTTTTGAGTATAGATTGCTCTTTTTTTAGCTTTTTGGTTAGATTGGTTGGTTTTTTGTTTTTGTTTTAGTTTTTTGTTTTGAGACAGGGTTTTGTTCTGTCAGTCAGACTAGAGTGCAGTGACATCACCATAGCTCACTGCAACCTCAGTACTCCTGGGCTTAAGCAATCTTCCTGCCTCAACTAGCTGGGACTACAAGTGCATGCCACCATGCCTGGATAATTTTTCTATTTTTTTGTATTTTTTTTAGAGACCAGGTCTTGCTCTTGCTCAGGCTGGTCTCAAAACTCTTGGCTTCAAGCAATCCTCCCACCTTGGCCTCCTGAAATGCTAGGATTACAGTCATGAGCCACTATATTTGGCCAAAAAAAATTTTTGGAGGGGCAGCCGACTATTCTTGCTCTGTCACCCAGGCTGACCTTGAATTCCTGGCCTCAAGCAGTCTTTCTGCCTCAACCTCCTAAGTAGTTGGGTCTAAATAGTGAGCCATTGTACCAAGCTTCTAACTTCTTAACATAAAGGCTTAGATCATTAACTTTAAATCTTTCTTCTTTTCCATATAAACATTTAAAGCAATGAATTTCCATTCAAGTATGACTTTAGCTGCATCCCACACATTTTGATATGTTGTAGTTTCTTCTTATCGTTCATTCCAAAATGTTTTCTGATTTCTCTTGTGATTTATTATTTGACCTGTTGATTATTTATAATAGAAGTGTCTGGTTTAATTCCCATGTATTGGATTTTTTTCTGGATACCTCTTTCTGGGTACCTTTTTGTTAATTTCAAATGTAGTTCTTTAGTAGCCAGAGAATGTATTTTTTAATAGTTTTAAATTTGAGACTTGATTTATGGTCCAGCATTTGCTTCGTCTTTGTGAATGTTTCATGTATTGTTGAAAAGAATGTGGAATTCTGTCAATTAGGTCAATTTGGTTGATAGGTAAAGAAGATTTGAAGATTTACGTGCTCTAAATCCATAATCATTTCGTGTACTTCTGTCAATTATATTGTAGTATTGAAACTTCTAACTATAATTGCACATTTGTGTCTTTCAATTTTCACTTCTGTTTTTGCTGCATGTACTTTAAAGCTCTGTCATGAGGTCTATGTACCTTCAGGAGTTTGTGTCATCTTTATAAATTGAAATTTCCCCTCTTATTTCTGCCCCAAAGTCTGCTTTCTAAAGTTAATGAGGCCACTCCAGCTTTCTTGAGATTGTCGTTTTCATAATGTTCTTTTTCCAATATTTTACTCTGTTGCCCAAGCTAGAGTGCAGTGGCATCATCATCACTCACTGCAGTCTCAAACTCCTCAACCCAGGTGATCCTCTTGTCCCAACCTTCTAGAACTGCAGGCATGCATCATTACACCTGGCTAACTTTTAAACTTTTTAGTAGAGATGGAGTCTTACTGTGTTGCTCAGTTTGGTCTTGAGCTTGTAGGCTCGACCAGTCCTTTTGCCTTGGCCCCCAAACTGCTGGGATTACAGGTATGAGCCACTGTGCCTAACCTAGCTTGTGATTTTAACCCATCTTATTATTATATGTATAGTAGTTTCTTATGGAGAATATATGATTGCTTATTTTATCTTTTTTTTTATATTTAAAGGAGTTTTATTATAGCTAGCATATAATGACTCTTACTTTGTTTATACAGTCTGATAAAGCCTCTGACTTTTCATTGGAGTGCTGAGACTATTTTAATTTAATGTAATTATTGCTAAGGTTGGGATTAAATCTACAGTTTTGCTATTTGTTTTGGCTCATCTATTTTTTAGTCTTTCTTTCTCTTTTCTTGCCATTGTATTATTTTTAGCATTCAGTCTTCTTTCCTCTAGTAGTTCATAAGCCATGCAGCTCTCTTTTCACAGAGGTTGCTCTAGGGTTTACATTATGCATCATCAATTTATTTCAGTCTTTCTCCAAATAATTTTCCATTTCAGCTGAAACATAAGAACCTTCTAACAGCACATCTCTGTTGTCTGTGCTCTGTCCTTTCTTGCTGTCATCAATTGCTCTGTGTACTTTTTTCCTCTTGCTTTATAAAGTTATCTCTAAATGAAATTTAAAAGTAAGAAAGCAAGCATCTTTTATATTTACTCACATATTTATCTTTTCTAGCCTTTGTTATTCTTTTGTCTGGATCTGAGTCTCCATTTGGTATCATGTTGTTTGAGCTTAACTTCCTATAATATCCTTTTAAAAAAAAAATATTACTATTCTGTTGCCCAGGCTATATGGCATCAGCCTAGCTCACAGCAAACTCAAACTCCTGGTCTAAGTGATCCTCCTGCCTCAGCCTCCTGAGTAGCTGGGACTACAGGTACCCGCCACAATGCCCAGCTAGTTTTTCTGTTTTTAGTAAAGGGTCTCACTCTTTCTCAGGCTGGTCTCGAACTCCTAAGCTCAAGGGATCCGTCTATCTCAGCCTCTCAGAGTGCTGGGATTACAGACATGAGACACAGCACCCAGGCCTTTATAACATTTCTTATACTGCAGGTCAGCCAGCACCAAATTCTCTCAGGTTTTACTTGCCTGAAAATATCTTTTTAACCTTCATTTTGGAAAGAATTTTAAGAAGTGTCTTGATTTTAGCAGTGCAAAGATGCTATTCCTTTGTCTTCTAGCTTAAATGCCCCACTGCCCTGGCCCATTCCTTCTCAGAGTCCTGGATGCCCAGTCCCAGAGCTAAAACTGCCCACCAGGTGACAGTGGGTAGACACCTTGCCTCACGGAACCTCAGCACACTTGACATTAAAGGGGACCAGAAATAGAGCCCACAGGACAGTGGTGTGGTAACCCAGGAAGACTGTCAGGCACAATCTTTAATGACTAGTTAAGTGACTTTGTGCTGTCAGTGAGAGTGGTGGCTGCTGCTGGTGTTGCCCAGGTCTCTGCCTGCCTAAGACGGGACATTTTACAGAGACAGGGGACAGCCCCTGGTCCTAAATGGCCTTTGACATTCCTTAGCACAGCCTCCCAAAGAGGCCCCCTACTATATGCAGTACAAGTTTCTGTCTCTTGCAGTGCTGGTGGGCCTCAGGCAGGGATGCCAGAAAGTTCCTAGCCACAGTGTGACCTATTTAAGGGAAGTCCCCCCCACCCCCATGCTCAGGTTACCATAGAGCCAATCAGAAATGGGTCTTAGGTGGAAACTTGGCCCAAAGTTGTTATATCTCTGTAGACTGATTGTAATTCAAGGCCGCCTGACTGGGGGGTTCAGAGTTTGCTGGATCATGTTCTGACTTCACAGACTGCGTGGTATGTGCACCACCATGAGTGTCCAGGTTTCTTCCTCGGCCCTGCAGACTATGTGAGAAGCCCCTGGGCCATTGAGGGAAGGTCCCAGTCAGGCTCTGGCATTTCTCAGGCTTTGAGAAGCCTCCCCGTGGGTTCAGGGAGCTGCTGAGTACTGAGGTCACCAGAATTGTGGTAGAGAGCCCCAGGGTGGACAAGTGGACCCCTCAGGCCCTGTTCTGAGCTTCCTCTCTTTGCTCCCACTCCTCTCTCCCTTCATCTCTGTAGCTGATTCTTCCCCTGGTCTCACTGTAGCCTTCACCACCTCCATTCTTCTGCCCTGAAGGTTCCTGAGTCAGTATTTCCTGCCCAGGCTCCAGTTCATAGTCACCAGCACTCGGCACCTGGAAACAACCCCTTTCATTATTTAGGAACAATTAGTCAACGTTAGTTGCCTGACAAATACCGTCACATCTTAGAATTTCCCATTTTCATTCCCTTCAAAAAATAAAAACACATTTATTGATTTACAGTAAGAAATATAACTGCCAAAAACCCAGAGAATGAAGCTTTCTGGTCTTGTAGAAAGCCGTTATCTTCCTCCCTAGGTGGATGGGCATAGGGCTGTGGGGGAAGCTGGGGTAATATCCTTCATTCTCACCCTCTTGAAGAAAGGAGCTGGCTGAAGTCCCACCTTGTTCATCTTTGGCCAAGCTGCTTTTAAGCACTTTCATCCTGAAGGTAGACTTTTCTGAGGCCTTGTTATTTTGAGATTGATTTTCTTCCTTTGCAAAAGCTGCCTACATAGCTCTCACCAGGCCACACTGTGGAAGCCACCTGCCTGCAGTGGTGATTACACCAGCCCTACTGGCAGGGTCCCTCTAAGCAATAGGCAGTGACTGCCCACCCTCAGTCTGGCAGATGCTTGGGTAGAGGATGTGGGATGAGGGGAGGCAAGGGGGGACCTGTGGGGCCAGGGCTGGGTTAGCTGGGGCCTTGTTTACAGGGGGGTGTGGGTCTTCCCAGGGGCTCTTCTTCTACAGGAGCAAACAGGGAGGGCCTGTTAGTAGACAAACCAGCACTTAAGCGGAGGACCCCATTCTGTGCAGCACATTTGAAAGGGCAGGAAGAGTTATTGTCAGCATCAGAGAGGTTGAGGACATTTATCTTTGGGAGTATGGCTGGAGGTTATTTCTTTGCTACCTTAGGCTTTTCTTTTCTCTATAGAGCTCTTTGATTTTTCTGCCTTAAATATGGATCAGTTTTATAGCCAGGTCCTAAGGGCCAATGCTTGTAGCTCCCCACTGCGAGCCAGGCACTGTGTTAAGCACTTCACAGACACTAACCCATTTTACAGATGAAGACTGAAGTTACAGTGTTGACTATGCAAGGTCATAGGGGCGAGAAATAATAAAGTAGGACGTCTGGATCTGCTTGAGGCATACAAGCAGGGAACATCTCTTCCTTGGGTTATTAAACTAAAGGGAGTCCCTTCATCCCCTGTTCACTTAAGACATAAATCTGCCTGTCTGTCTTATATCCAGTAAAGTGTGAAGTTCCATCTCAGTGAGCACTGTGGGTCCCTTCCTCATCCTCCCTGCAGATCTCAGCCAACCCAGCCTGTCAGTAAGTGTTGGTTAGAGGCCACCTGGAGGCTCCCACCCACCACACTGCAGCCAGAAGAGGTGGGAGGCCCTGGGGAGGGTTTGCAGGATGAAAAAGAAGATCTTGGCTTGGTGCCCATAGCCCAGTGAGTAGGGCACCGGCCACATACACTGAAGGTGGCGGGTTCAAGCCCGGCCCGGGCCTGCTAAACAACAACAACAACTGCAACCAAAAACTAGCCAGGCATTGTGGTGGGTGCCTGCAGTCCCAGCTCCTCAGGAGGCTGAGGCAAGAGAATTGCTTAAGCCAAAGAATTTGAAGTTGCCATGAGCTGTGACGTCATGGCACTCTACCAAGGGCCATGTAATGAGACTTTATCTCAAAAATAAAAAGAAAATAGGGGCTCGGCGCGGGTGGCTCAACGGGCTAAGGCGCCAGCCACATATACCTGAGCTGGCGGGTTCGAATCCAGTCTGAGCCCGCCAAACAACAATGAAGGCTGCAACCAAAAAATGGCCGGGCATTGTGGCAGGCACCTGTAGTCCCAGCTACTTGGGAGGCAGAGGCAGGAGACTCGCTTGAGCCCAGGAATTGGAGGTTGCTGTGAGCTGTGATGCCATGGCACTCTTTCCAGGGTGATAGCTTGAGGCTCTGTCTCAAAAAAAAAAATAGGAAAGTCATTGCAGGAGC